>JAYJMB010077334.1:109157-161849 GCA_036873735.1 Pouteria campechiana
ATGATGATGATGATAATGTCAGCTAAAAGATGATGTCAGGAAATATTAGTAAAAAGTTGACAGGAAGAAGAGTTTCAATTCTGCATTCACAACATAAACAGAAAAATTGGACAGGTCATTTTCGTTGGCCTTGCATGCATATGTTTTTAGAAACCTTGATGAAGGTTCTTCCTCACTGATACCAAGGGCATAACTTTTGCTTCTTTTAGAATTCCTTTTTGTTGTAAAGAAAGCTATTGATTTACTTCTGAAATTTCAGATGAGGTTATCCTTTGTTGCTTAGATTACCCAGGGCATCTATCATTGATGTTGCTGTCCATGTTTGGCCAAGGCAGCAAACTTTCTCTGCATTAGATACCAACTTAATCACACCTTGCATTAGAGGCTCACGTTATTGATTTAGGCATTATTTCGATTCTCTTTAATAATCCCATAGGTTTGATTGCATACCTGAAATCGAAATATGTTTGCATTCACTGTGAGAACTGGGTTTCTTGTATTTTGTTTATCATTTTAAATTAGCTTATGTGCATAATCAAAGTCTGTTATGATTCATGACCTTCAACAAATATTTTCAAACTATTTGTTATCTAATAAGCTGAATGGCGTGTTAAGTTTTGGGTTTCTTTTGGTATTCTTTCAGATAAAATTTGTTTTAATTGCACAAACTTTTGCAATTTGGATGAACCCTTGATTCTACTGGACTTTTGGATTTAAAATCAAATCCTTGTATGGTCTAGTATCTTTCTATTGGCATTGTACCTTGATGATTTTGATGCAATAATAGGATATCATGTGGTTCCAATGGATCTAGTGCTCCCATTATCAGTTCTGAGCTTATGTAGAGGTGAGTATGTGTGGTTTGTAGCCAGTAACTTTGCACAAATTTTAATCATTAATCTTGACATAGAAAGTGGGACTTAAGTTTTTTTTTTTTTTTTTGTTCATGTTTCTACAATTTTCAATGGCTTTTTAGCTTCGAAAATGCTTAATAATTGGATCCTGTTTGTTAGTATCCATGGTTAAGATTAATCTAGAAGAGTACAAGTGGATAATCATAAACTCTAATTATAGTAAAAAGCTCTAAGTGATTATGTATCAAAGATCATATTCTTTGATGCATTATCAACTAAAAATCAAGATTAACTTTACTTTTGTGCATAATCCAGACAAGGCTGCATTAACTTTTGGCACCATATTATGATCTTTGATACATTATCAACTAAAAATCAAGATTAACTTCACTTTTGTGCATAATCCAGACAAGGCTGCATTAACTTTTGGCGCCATATTATCTAATACTGGCTTCAAGTACATCTAGGTTGACGTTTTTCTTGTTCTCGGCTGATTATTCTTAGCTGCTCTTTCTTCAGCATCATTCTTTTACATGGACCCCCTGGAACTGGAAAAACATCTTTATGCAAAGCATTGGCTCAGAAACTTTCAATACGTTTCAGCAGCAGGTTTGTTCATTGGCACTCTCTGGTGATTAATTAACATTTAAAATGCATTATTTTAATGGATTGATTTAACATTCATGTGTTATTTTATTTTTTATTGTTCTTGAATTCAGGTACTCGCAATGTCAACTGGTTGAAGTTAATGCTCATTCTCTTTTCAGTAAATGGTTTTCTGAAAGCGGAAAATTGGTGTGTAATTGTATTTGAAAGTCCCTTATCATACCTTTTTTTAATTGCTTACCATTGTCTGTCATGTATGAAATAAGACAACTATCACTTAGAGAAAATAACTCTTTTTTGTGTTGATGATTATTTGTTTGAGTCTATCTTTATTTGAGGGAGATATGTTAATAGAAGTGCATTAAACCAAAGGAATAAGAGAGGAAGAGTCATGCTTTTCACTTAATTACATCCTCAGAAGGATGTAGAATTTCTTTTCTTGCTTTCTTTTTGTTGGAATGCATCTATAAAATGATCCTTTCCCCTCTATACAAATAGGCATACATGTGTAAATATATACATGCTTGAATGAGGTTATGTATTTGTGTTCTTGGGGTTTAAAGAACTCTTTTTCGTTTGAGTTGGTTGTAATCTTCATCATCATCAATCATCATACACCATTTCTCACCTAAGTGGAGTTAGTTATGTTGATCCAATTGCGCTATTCCTGTTGATGTTGTGTTATGTCCTTCATAAGCCCAAGTTTTGCGGAGTTAGTTATGTCGCTCCAATTGCGCTATTCCTGTTGTTGTGTTATGTCCTTCATAAGCCCAAGTTTTGCATATTTTTCCTATTCATGTCCACAATATAGATGTCACCTTTTTGTTGTTTGTGAATTACTGCACCTCATGCTCAAGTGTTCCCTGCATGCTGACTACAACTCCAATTAACTCATGCCTGCTTTTAATATTTTGTGATAACTGGGAATAGTGTATGCAAACTATTTCATGCATGAAATTTCATATGGCATCCATATATCCATTCTTTGGTAGGATGCCTAATTCATCAGGCCTTTTACATCCACCTCAAATAATATCTTTGTGCAGGAAGCACTATGAATAGCTGAGTTCCTTCTGAGTGCGGTCAGCTAGCATTCACCCTTAAAATCCTGTGCCAATTCCAACCTTATTAGAAACATCTAGTTCTTATTGGCATTAATGAATTTCAAGATGGAGAGTCCCTCATGAAGAAATAGGCAACTTGCTTTGATACTAGCACAAGGTCAATATCTCCACTTTAGTAGCCCTTTTCTCCCTAAATCTAGTGGTGCCAGTCAATTATATGCCAACTAGATCCTTGTAAGATGACTTTTGCCGTCCCCATACTCTACTTGACAGGAGTCTTGTGCATTGGGTATACCTTTTTTTTATCATTGCAAGATGACCTTGAATCTTTTGCGTTAAATTCATTATTTCATTACAGTGATTCCCCTCAAACCATTCTATTCCGGATGTTTGGCAAAGATGTTAGAGTTTGAAAAATAAGGTTTGTTTAGATAGTGGGAAATGTAAATATAAATGTAAAAAACAATGTGAATGATGTTAGTTGTAAAGTGAATAAAGGCAAAATACGTAAGGGAAATGATTGGAAATATTAATAATGATGAGGAAATATGGAGAGTTGTTGTGGTTAGGTGGAGTGATTACATGTCACATTACTTTATAAATTACATTTATAGTTAGAGTTTTGGGGATTAAATTTTACATGTTAAAAATGAGGTGATGCTGTCATTTGATGCAAGGTTGATGATTGAAGAATATGGAGAGTATAGAGAATCAAGGATACCTAGGGGAAGCCCAAATGTCCATTCCAATAGTATATATTTTTTTAAAAATAATTCCTTTAAAGCAGCAAAAAGTTTGCAAGGGAAGATGACTTAGAGCAACATCGAAATTTCATGATCTTGTGCTTATTTGATGGTTAATTAAAAAACTATTTGAAAAAAAATAATTTTGGATGCAAATGTTTAACTGATTAAGATTTAGTCTCTAAGTGAGTTTTAATTTCTGAGCAAGTTTTTAGCTTACCCTTTGACATGCTAGCTACTTTATATTCTCTGTGGTTTTTTAGCTATTTAAAAATGTATGCTACCTCTATATTTGCAATTCGAATTCTATGTAGGGTGTGTTTGGTAATGGGGAGCCACCCTTTTTCCCCTTTTCCACCCCTTTTTCTACAGTTTTTGATGTGATTTGACATCTATATTACCTGACAACCTTCCTTTTCTCCATTATTACTTATATTTTTTTATAATTATTTCACTTTTTTCCATATAAAAAGTCTACATATTTTGTTTTTATTCACTTTATTTTTAATCATTACCCTCTATCCTATCACATCAACCCCTCTTTTTTCTCTCACTTTTCCACATCCCTTTTTTATTCCTACATCTTTTTTCCATTCCCCCATAGTGAATAACTTGGCACATTTAGTAATTTACTTCAACATAGGCCTTACTTTTTGACTAACCGAAAAAAAATGCATATGTTTTTGAATCCAAAACATAAAATAAAACTTCAATATGCCCTTTAATGTTGTGAAATATATCAAAACAATTGTCTATGCATTTAAACAATTTAGAAACATATTTTGACCATAGTTATTTAACGTAGTCTATACTAATTGGGTAACATAATATTTTAATGATGCTACCTTTATTTCAATATTAGGTTGCAAAACTTTTTCAAAAGATTCAGGAGATGGTGGAGGAAGAAAGCAACTTGGTATTTGTTTTAATTGGTGAGTCTTTAGTGAATATCATAATTTTTCTTCCTTTTTTGTACACAAAAATATATGTTTAAAATCTTGAACATTCTTGTTGTTGTCTTTCATGTGGTACTTGTCAATTTCATTAGAAATGGACTAGTGGTTGAAACATTCATTTGCTTGTTTCAGTTCCTACTATTTGATCTGATTCAGTCTGGTAGATTTTCAAAGTGGTTACCGCAGTAGGAAGACAAATAAGTTGGTTTACCTTGCTACATTGCCTCTCTTGAACAGCAAAGCAAGTATATGGCAAATGCACAACCAATCCATTGGAATGAAATTCCTTGGACTTTAATTCCAGTCCAATTCAATTCTTTGAATTAAGGACACCGGATATGGCAAAAGTATAGACCTTGCTTTGAGTTTGTAATTCTTTTCCAATTTTCTCTGCTTTCCAATTCTTTGCTTCTTTTTTTACTTCTCATGCTGAAGTTGCTTTCTTGAGCTCGTACTGCCTTTTAGCATTTGCCTAGACTGTCATCTTTTAATATCCTTCAGGTTCCTATGATCAATCGATTAGCTAAAACTTATGAAAAGTTGTACTAATTTTGCTCACCCTTTTGGTGTCGATGATCTACAGATGAAGTTGAAAGCCTTGCTGCTGCCAGACAGGCTGCTTTGTCTGGTTCCGAACCATCAGATTCTATTCGGGTATGTTCTTTTTTTCACTTAGTAACAGATTACGGTAACAATTTAAATATTATTGTTATTAGATGTTAAATTTCTTCAATAAGCCTTGAATTGCATTTTCTGATGCTTGATTATGGCATTTTCAGGTTGTGAATGCATTGCTGACACAAATGGATCGATTAAAATCCTGGCCGAATGTGATCATTTTAACAACATCAAATATAACAACTGCAATTGGTATGGTTTGACCCAAAGTTAATATATTCTGGGGCATTGATAACCTTTATTATTTCAGGCTTCCAACGGTCTGGGTTTGAGCCAGAAATTTGAAATGGTTATGTTGCTTCCTGGCTAGGCTTATTCAAAATTGTAAATTTTCTGGGACCATGTGTGGACGTTCTGTTGATAAATTTCTAGACATTTGGCCATACCATTTAAAGTATTTTCTTCAGTTGCTATTCTTCAGAGGGCAGAATCTCATTGGCTGGTATTTCTGCCTGGTAAAATTTTAGATGGAAGTGACTAACAATCAAAGCTTTTTGGTTGGCATTTCAAAATGGCCTCAAGTTTTCTCTCTACTGTAGTACCATAACTTGATTTGACCAAATATGTTTAGGCTGGCCAACTAAAGTGCTCTATGGAACCTGCAATGGAGTCGACATCAAAAAAATAATAAATGTTGAATTTTCGTAACTTTCAGTACTTATCAATTCAGATCAAGATTCAGGCTGCATCAATTTGGCCATGTCAAAGTTGATGTTATGAGTCTTACTGGGTCGACTAAGATTGGTGTAGCTGGAGTAGTTTCACAGTGAATTGAATTGAAAATCATGTCTGGAAAAAGAAAGATCAGGTTGTCTAATTTTATTTTGAGTTGTCCTAGTGAGAGCAGACATGTTGATTCTTGTGGAGATCAGGACAAGTCAACTGTAGGAGTGAGTGGGATTCTGATTGGAGCTGAAAAAAACACAGAACAAGTCATTGATTATTGTATTGATTTATTCATGTCACAACAGACTCAATGACCTGAGTTTATGACCAAGTCAACTGTAGTAGTGAGTTTCCGTGGACTAAAAAAATCCTTTGGCTGAATTTTAGATTTAATCTAGTACAAAGTCGATTGTAGCAGAAATGAGTTTCAATGTGTCTCAATTCAGAAGTTTACCAAATTGAGCTGATTTGGCTTATCTCTAGGTTGCAAAGAGTTAGAACTATTCTCTCTCTGCATCATAAATAGTGTAAGTTCAATGCCTGTCCACTCTAGAAGAATTTGTCTTAACAGAAAAGAAGTTAGAAGTCATTCTATGGGGACTAGACGTGCACTTGTTTAAATTCCATGTTTAATAAATCATCATGTTGGGGATTGGGATTTCTAATATGTTATTACTTTTAATGAGTATGATAATATTCTTTTATGGTTTATCTTTCTGTGAATGGGTGTTACAATATCAATAAGTATTGATATTTTTGATATACGTTTATGGTGATATATAACTGAATTGATTGACTTTCCCTAGTTCCCTTGAAATTGAGGTTCCAATAGATAACATAGAATGATTGTATGTTGTTGAGCAGGCTGACAGTTGTTTTGGTTGTAGATATTGCTTTTGTTGATCGGGCAGACATTAAAGCATATGTTGGTCCCCCTACGCTTCAAGCACGCTATGAAATATTGAGATCATGTGTACAAGAACTCCAGCGTGTCAGAATTTTATCATATCCTCAAGTATGTGTTTCTGTGCAGTTCAAATTTTAGGCTCTTGAAACTAGCAAACCCTTTTTGTGATCTGATGATCTCAATATAGATTCTATGGCATGTCAGTTAAACTTGCACATCATAATCTGTTATTATCTGCTATTCTGTCAATTAATTTATGTGATAGAAAAGACTAAGAATTTGTCATTTTTGTGTCAAAGCATATTTATTTAGGGCTAACATCCATGAAAAGTTAGTGGAAACTAAGAATTAATTTCTATGGATCTAACCTTTGATTTGGTAATATTAGCAAACAATTTATTCTAGAGTCAACAAATCACTAAAGAAAATTAATCGGAAATGCTGAAATCATTAAAGAAAATTATTTTTTCAAACTAAATGAATTTCGAAATAATGTTGTCATTTATCGGCAATATTTTCAGGTTCCAAGTCAATTTCACTATGGTGCAACTTAACTAAAATTTGTATTTTGAAAGATAAATATCTTATTAAGGGAGAAAATGATATATATTTTGATAGTTGTGATGGACATTGATATGTCCAGGCTTTGTGATGAAAAAGTCCATGAACAGTTAGGTCCGTGAGATGCTGCTATTCTTGTATCATGGGCCCTAATGTATGAGACATGTTTTTCTAGGATTATGAGCATTGCATGCTTTTAAACTATGCCAATTTGCGAGAGAAGATGAATGCATCTGTGGCAGATGAGCATCAAGGTCCAATTAATCTGTCGAAGCAGCTTCTTCAAGTTGCAGAGATTTGTGAGGTGAGGGCATAGAATCCTTGAAATGTCTTGATTAGAAGATCGTGTTTCAGAAATGCAGAACTGTTTTGATCATGGTGGTTGGGTTTTTCTTTTTTCCAGGGATTCAGTGGAAGATCTTTAAGAAGGCTTCCTTTCTTAGCCCATGCATCTCTCACCAACACTAACAACTGCAGTTCTAGTAGCTTTTTGTCCACAATGATAGAGACTGCAAAAAGAGAGCTTTCTGAATTGACCAGCTGATCTTTGGGTTTTCATGTAACAAGTGTAATATGCTTTTTCATCAACTTTACATGGTGAATTCATGAGTATCTGTACAAAATGGTTCTCTTGTTAGCTTTCCTGATCTTCAATTATTTGAGGGGTCATGCTTTGCTACAAAAATTAAGAAGAGCAAACAACCGCTATCACCAACAAGAATTTTTTTTATGCGCGAGTGCGTGCGTTATGGGGGAGACCCTGCTGCACTACTCTCATATGTGCATGAATTGACAAAATAGGGGTTGTGAGGCTTGAACCACAAGCAAGGGACAGGCTGTCTCATGAAGCAAGCAAGGGACAGGCTCTCTCATGAAGCCTAGTTAGTACCACATGAAGTAAGCATATGATCATGGCCATACCGATCGTGAGTTCAAGGTAAGCAAATGTATTGATTCGTCGGTCGTGATTGCTGTGAGGTAAAAGAGGGATAAAAGTCTCTTTATGGTAAAGGGATAAGAGCGTCCATTATTCTTTCCATTTTATTCTGAAGTGATACGTCATTGTTTCCCAAAAATCATGTAATGGGTGCAATTGGTTGGGTACAAATGGTTTTGTGTTTGGATATACGATATATGGAGAATAAATTAAAAAAAAAGATAAAATAGTATAATGAATATAATGGTATGTGTGTATATATATATATATTTATATAAAGACAGAAAATATTGAAAAGATAAAAATAAATGATTAAAAAAGAAAAAATATATAGGGATTAATGATTTAAAAAGATTAAAATAGTGGTTGGAATGGAACAAGGGCAAAAAAGAAAATATTGTAAAATGTAATGAATAAATATCAGTGTCTGAATTAAGCTGAAATAAAGTGAAATAGAAAGTGTGATAGGGTGTGTGGAAAAATTGCATATCTTATAAAACCCAATCAAGCATATCCATAGTAGATATCACAGTAAATATTACTTTGTTGGGTTCCAGTAAATTGAAATGTGAAATAACAAATTTGAGTTAATAAAATTAATATAAAATATTAAAATTTATTATTAACTTGAATTTGGCATAATTTGTTTAACGGTTGCGTTCTTTTTGTATTAGATTTTTAAAAATAGAGTTAATATTAGAGTTATATTGAATAAATAAGGTTAAAATTAGGGTTGGGATTATCTATTGCAGATTTAATCATTTTTAGTAAAGAAACCAATTCGTTGCTAATAATTTAGATTTCACTGCAAAAACATTTTGCAACGAAAGAGTTCGTTGCCCGCTTTGGCTGCTATAACAAACTTTGAAATACTTTTAGCAACGAAATGGTGAATAACGTTGCGAAAACTAAAAATTCTTGTAGCGGACATCTCTTTCGGGTGCTGGAGTCGCGACCGACTTTGAGCAGACAGCTGGAGTCGAAGGGCATGGTCATCTCCGTCGAACGCAGCGCTGCAAGGCAAGAACACCTCGCTAGCCGTTTGCCAATCGCGTCCCAATGGAAACCTCGTTGCTCAATCGTCGCGAATTCCTTCGGAAAATCTTTTCTTGAACAACGCATCCTCCTTCGTTCCACCTCCTTACTACGACTCCGTCTCGACAATGTTGTGTGTAACTCCAGCAGAAATGGCCGCTGCCTACCTGCTTTCAAAGCATTTTCCACCTCAGATGATTCCGCTTCGGATTCAAATCATCCCCTTTCTCTGTCGTCGGAATCGGGTACGGCGCCACTTTCTTTCTATGCCTTTCTCTTGCCTTACATTCCTTATAAAGCTGTCGTTGTTTGACTACGATGACTGGCTGAAGGATTGTAATTGCTGAGCCTCGATGACCCAACAATCCGTGCACCGATGCAAGCGGTGCTTGAGTCAAGCAAAACAACGAACACCTGCTATGCGCCATTGACAACCACCACACGTGGTCGTTGATTCACATAATGCCATGGAATAAGAACAAGTATGTGATTTTAAGAGCATCTATATCGAGACAAGATATATAAGTTTCGGTAAAATAGGAATGCTCCGCGGGCAAGTTGGCAAAAAACCACTTCACTATATATGGGAGAACGTAAGTGATGAGCTTCTCTTTTCTTAGACACAAGGAAACCCATGTCGTGTCTTCCTTTCTGCTCCTACCAATCCAAGATAGAATCTGCTTGAAGCCCCTAAAGATATTCTTTGCACTGAGAGAAGATTCTCACCACTCACGGACCTAGACAATGGTTTCATCCATTGTATCAAAATCACCAACAATGCTGTGTGTGATATCAAGATCACGAACAGTATTTCCATAGATGTGGTTCTTTTGACATAAGTAAGATGGCCCAAGGCCTGGTATTCTGTCAAAGGTAATTCCGTAATTGTACCCAAGGGAATTAGGCCAATTTTAATCTAAGATGGGGGATACAAATTTGTAGGAGTTTAGAGATTATGAGGGATTCCCCTTTCCACTTATCTAAGGTGGTTTCTTTTTTTGGATTTAGAGGAGGTTAAGAGGATTTTCTTATATAAGTTTTCTCTTGTGAGGTCTCAAGAAATAGTTTCTCGGGTAGGAGGAGAAAAGAATGTGTGAAATGGGTTTTCTTTTTGTATATTGCAAGGAGTTCTTATTGTAAAGATGGTGTATGGGGTTAATGTGTATAAGAAGGGCATTGTTTTACAAGTTTTCTTATAAATGGTGGATTGATTTCTTATTAGATTGCCTGTGAAAGAGATGGTTTTGCCGATATGTTTATCTTGTGTTTGATGTGGATATTCTAGTGTTTCATATCATATTTTTTCACCATGTATGTTTCCTTAATGTTGTTATAATTGATCTTTGGTGTGGTTTAACATCTACGGGTATGCAAAACATGGCAATCTTGTGTTTGTATTTTGGTGATGGATGCTGGTCATTGGTTGTGCAAAAGGTGCTTTTCTGATTATTCTATGGAAGGTGTTTATTAAATTTCTGGTGTTCATAACTGTTTATAGTCCGCGCGATGTTTGTCATGTCTAGTGTTATTAGGTGGCTATGCTTCTCCATGGTCACTAGAAACGGTGGAGTTGTCATTGTGGTGTTTTGTCAAAGCAATAATCATTCAATTGCTAGTCTGGAAAACTGACCCTTTTTAGCTACAAGTGAAAAATGTGCTGGTTGGCATTGCATATTTCCTGTTTGAAATTGTCCTGATATGACCCTTCTGTGGAACTGTGCAGCAAGAGTGTTTAAAAGTGCAGGGTTGATTGGCTTGGCAACACTCACAAGCAAGATATTGGTGAATAAGCTGAATCCCCTTCCTTTCTTTTTCTTTTTCTTTTTTTTCCTTTTTGTCATTTTGAATGAAGTCTGATTCTATTGTGTCTTTTGTGCTGCATAGGGATTGCTTAGGGAGATTGTCATGGCTGCAGTTTTTGGTGTAGGTCCTGTTGCCACTGCATTCAAGTGAGTGTGTAATTCGTCATCTTGTTTCTGGGCCAGTGTTGTCTGATTGAGGAATGCTAGTCTGAAATCTGAACCTGATTTCTCCTTCTTTTTTCATTTTCTTATTTGCATCTTTTTGTTCTTTCCCCCTGTATGATATGGATGTGTGTAAAGATCTTTATCATGCTTCTTTTTCTTTTCTTCTATAATTTTTTAAATATTTAATTTTAATTTGATATGTGCCTGTACATAAACACAACTGGCTATCCAAACTACCTAACATTATATTCAATTGTCTGCTTGTCATGGTTGCAGCCATCCATTTAGCATGGACCATGTAAGGTGCCTTTTTTGTAAAAGCCCATAAAGGGTATTTTAGTCTCTCACTATAACTGACCCTTTATCTGTTTGGAACAGTAGATGTGGCTGCATGAAGGGGCCAAAAGAAATGTGTGCTATGAAGATTTAATTTTACCATTGATGCAGAGAATTCTTGTGATCAATATCCTGGGCTTTCGGAAAACTCCTAGGCCCTATTTGCTTGTTAATTTTGAAAATTTTAAGCCCCTCATTTATTTAGAGCAGGTTTTGAATTTATTCCATGAAGAAAAATTGAATTTACCCTATTTCAACATTGTATATTTTGGCCCATTTTTACAGTGATGTTTCTTGGCTATCTTTTGCAATATTACTTAATTTCGAATTATTCAATACTAACAGTAATTGTATGAAGCAATAACTTGCAACCTCCAACATCAAACTTGGCTGTATTCATAACAAAAGTTTATGCTTTATGGTAGACAATCCATACAAAAGGTGGTCTAGATATCATGGATGGCCCACCTTAGACTTTTCTGAGTTAATGGATACAAGACACAAGTTCAACCCATTGATGTAGTTGCCTCCATGATGATGGGGTTACATTAAAAGTTTCATAAGATAATGTTAAAGTTGGGACTGTTGGGCTGTTATTTCATTTTCATTTTTGTGCTTAAACCATAAATCAGCATCTTTCTGGGTAGCATACCTGCAAAAGGCTGACAAGTTGATTGTTTTCAATCATTGCACATATCAATTCATTGTCAGAATAAGGCAAACAGCCAACTCAAGTGGTTCATTTATTTTTTGTTTTTGTTTCTGTCAGAACTTGAAGACGTGACCAATTTGCCATTCCATTCAAAATACTAGACAACACACATATACAGCCAAAAAGATACCCATAGAAGGTTGGGTCAATCCAATGGGAAAGGAGGAGGATTTCCTCACTTCTTGAGTGGGTCAAGTTTCCTTGAGATGATCCAATAATGTCACCTGTGTGTTGTCTTTCCTAGAATCAATAACTTTGGACTCTTATGAATAGTTTTGGTGGCCCTCACTTTTTATCTAAATTGATGCTGTCAAAAGATGAGGCATTTGCTGCAAAGTCATGGATTGTGGATATTTATTCAAGCTGAAGGCAGGGCAACTTGCAGTTTGAGGTTTTGATGAGGATCAGATAGCCACACAAGCTTATTGAGCAAGCTGTGGCTGATCTAACTGTTACAACTGTCTGGGTTGATGCTCTAGTCAAAATAGATGATTTTGATAGAAAATTGATTAATTGTGAACTTACACTGTGATGCCTTTTTGAGCATGATTTAGAGTCCTATATTCTGTAAGATTTCAATACTTTTACATTAGATTAAGTTATGAAATATTGTGTCAATAAGGATAAATCCCAAGAAGAACATTGTTACATGATTTCCATCCATAGTTTCATCACTTCTTCTGTGGGTTTCATCCATAGTTTCATCACTTCTTCTGTGGGCCATGTTATGTATCCGAGTGTTGTCCAGTTGATGTGAAATGGGTCCATTTGATACCCATTCTGTTAATTTTCCAATGGGTCAGAAACTGTGTAAATTCCATCCCCTGTGATGAAATGTGTTATAATAATAATCACGTTATTAATTTTGTTACTTTTCCCTTGTGATATATTTGACCTCATAAAATCTGTTTATTTATTTTGATGATTGAGTTGATATTATTCACAATAATTTATTTTTTCCTAAAAATTGTTGTTTTCTTAATTACAAAAAAAAGCTATAGTCTCGATAAATGCCTTGTGTTTATTTCATTCCTACAAAGAGTGAAGTCATTTTTGTGGAAAATTTACAGTTGCATGGAAGGTGAGATGTAGTGATAATCGGATGGGTAATTGCTAATCATTATTTCATGAGGATAAAACATGTAATTTACCTTGAGGTTTTGGAAAAGGAATTTTTATTATCACTACTGTTTGTTTGTCGTCTTATAGTTGTTTTCATACATCTTGGGGTTATGTTGACTTCTGAAAGTGAACTGTAAAAGGTGTCATCTAAATTTTTTTTTTTTCGAATTTTGTTGCAAATTATTCATGCACTGAGTTCTCAATTTAATTTTACTTATAATGCTTCTGTTGTTGACACTTGCTCATATGTTTCAGCCATGCCTTGGTTGTTCCTGGTTTTTTTGCATTGTGCTTGGGAGGTTAGTAACCTTCAAACTTGATGTTCATGTTCCAATCTTAACCTGTTTGGATTCTGACAATTATAATTCAAAAACCTTCAAAAATATGAACAAGTTGCAAATCTTTGTATGTAAATTTGCTGGCTTTTGATGCAATTGATCACAATTCTTTGTTTATGCATATTATAGTTGATCCAGGGCTTTTGCCCTTGGTACCCCTAGCTCACCATCTTTTGGTGGGTAGGCTGTTGTATTGTAGCTTGCCTTTTGAACTTGTCACTTGGGATGCACATATGCTTTACCACATGATGCTTGCAAATGTGATGACTCATAAGAGAATTTTCATAGTTTACAATTTGGAACTGATGAGTGTTTCCAATTTTACAATCTGCTTCAACATAACTTTCAAGTAATTGTAATATGGCGTCATATATGTTTCTTTGCAAAAGGGAATTTCCTAACCCCTTGCAAACGTGATGACTCATAAGAGAATTTTTATAGTTTACAATTTGGAACTGATGAGATTTTCCAATTTTCCAATCTGCTTCAACAGAACTTTCAAGTAATTGTAATATGTCGTCATATACCTTTTTTTGCAAAAGGGGCATTTTCTAACCCATTTTTATGTCAAGACATCCGTTAAGATAATTAACAAAATTATCTTCATGGTCAACATCATCTTTTTAGTTTCAAAAATGATAATAATGAAACATGTTTACTAATGACAAACAGTGTCTTCTTGTCTTTAGATAGGATAGGAATGAAACAATGATTTTTGATGATCACCACTGTCTTCTTGGTTTCAGATAGGATGGTAATGAAATCAACTTCTATAGTTCGATTCTGCCTGTACTGCTAGCAAGGACATTGAAAACTATGCCAGTCATCTTAATTTCTGATGGGATAGCAATGAAACCATACCTTGAGGCTTACTATTGTCTTATTTTCATATGGAATAATAATGAAATTGCACCTCAAAAACATCACAATAATGAATTTGGTCAGAGACAATTGTACTGAGATCATTTGAGATATGAAGACACTAAGTTGAGCCTCTTTTATGTTCATGATGCATTTTATGGTTCATTACATTTTTCCTTTGAATTAAAATTTTCCTGCAGATGATGTGATTAAGAATCATTAAGCTGTTTGAGATGTAACAAATATTGTAATTTTCTAATTTCTATGATTTAATTTTTGAATGAATAAATTGAGCACTCTTTTATCAGAATATACAATTTTTTATTCAACAAAAATGTATCCCTCCTTCAATTGACTTTTTCTATCGTTAATCTTATCTTTTCGATCATCAAGCCTTTACTTTTCAAAAAAGAAAAAAAGGAATATCTATTTTAGCCTTTATCAACAACTTTGTTGACATCATTTTTCCTTTTGCTGATATTATTCCATCCTCACTTTTTTAATCCATTCAAGCAGGCATTAACTTTCACATACCATAAGAATTTTGATGGTGATAAAATCAAAATACCTGTATCCTGATTTGTGAAGTAGATGATTTATAGTTTATTAAATATAATAAAATTATTAATCATCCTTAAACATATGGTATAAGTTTTACATTTCAAAAAAGTCTCTTGTAATTGTATTTAAAATTCACATGAATGTGTTCAGGTATACTCTCTTGGATGAATAAATAGGGATAAGTCTTAAAATATTAATAAAAGAAATGCCTTTGGAGAAATTTGAGGCTGTGCAATTCTAAGAACACCTTGTTCTATTGCTACCTAAACACAATTGAACAAGATGATTTTCTGCAATATCATATGCAACACATCTGAATGAACTCATTCACCCAGCTCTCTAAGCTGTGGGTCCCTCAATCTCTAGTTCTGCTGATATGTTGATATTATTTCTGATGTTCGGAACACTCAATATAGCATATGGCCTTCATTCATGCACATTATATCCTTATGAAGAAACACGCAATGCATCGTCAGTATCTGCTGTTAATATTCTCATATAGGCATTTAAAATGGTGCATTTTGCAGGTGTAAATGGCCCTGTTCATATTGCTGTGTCTGCCACTTTAAGGTTGTATATGACTATATTCTACCTATGAGCATATTCTGATTTTCTTTGGTTGTTTTGCAACTCCCTTTTCTGTCTATGTTTCTTTTACATATAAGAAACTTTGTGATCTGCTCTTTTGTTTCTATGTAAAAGGGAATTGAAGGCCAACAAGAAAAGAATTGCTTGGCAAAAAATGGGACTATAGTTGTAAGAAAAGAGGTGTAAAAAGGAATTGAAGACCAATAGGAAAAGAATTGCTTGGCAAAAGGTGGGTCTATAGTTATAAAATGGAAAAGAAAAGGAAAAAAAGTGTAAATAAAGAAAACTTTTTGAAATTGGAGAAAACTTATTAAATAAACAGAAGATTCACAGAACCACTAACCCTGTAATGGACACATGTATTGTGCTCTCGCTTAAATTTGGGAAATGATCTGATCTTATCTTGATGCAAATTACCTGGTTATAGATCACTTTACCTAGGTTATGGGTCAATTTAGGTATATGGTAACATGTCACATAAGCACACTTGTGCACGCACCCACAACCGCCCATCCATCTGCTCCCCACCACTCATGCATGTATAGTCACTGTCTTAACTTATGCATGTAATTATGACTGTTATCAGTACAAACTCAAACTTTTACTGCTATACTATAGCAAAATAATTACTATTATAAACCTTTGTGCTGCAAATTTAATTATTTATGTTTGTTATCATTCAATGCATGGAAATAGGCAAGAGCCTTATTTTCTGGTTACTATGCTTGGTTATCTTGGTTGTGATTGAACTGGAGCATGTGATCCATAGTGGAAATATTTTTGGTTTTTGTGCAGTTTAGTTGACCATTTCTTTTTTTGCTTCCAATTTGCAGGACAGTCTTAAGAAAACACCCAAAAGGGCAGTAATTGAACCTAAGCGAAAATCTATAGTTTTAAAAGGAGTTCTTTTCTTTTTTCTTAAGGAATTGATTTCATTTGTGTCCTTAAAAAGGAAAAGGTACTCTTAAATCTAAAAATTGAAGCTTGGAAAGAGAAGGGCCGGTGGTTGATGGGGAACTACATAACCAAAATTCAACAGTCCCATTACGCCTTGGAGAAAGATCATCATAATGACATCCCCAAAACTGAGATATACTATTTGCTTATATATCCATCCTCCCTTTCTCATGCTGTAGGCCTATACCACCCTATTTATTTGTTGATGGCTGCTGTCATATATTTTCCTTTTGGAATCAAAGAAATGAAATAAATGCCTCGTGCTGTAGAAGTGCAGTTATGAGATGATACAAACAGCACAAAAATGAAACTTTTGGGGTTTTCTTTGAGTTGTTCAGCAATAATACTGATAGGTGGCCTATTTATTGAGAATATAGACAGTATAAGGAGAGCTGATATTGCCAATAGATTGTTCCAATGTTGTTATTTTGCTGGTATATCATCAATATCATGATATATTTTTTTAGGTCCATTTGGAATGGGGAAAAAATGAAAAAAAAAAGAATAAAGAAAAGTTATAGGAAAAGAGAGAGAATTATGTGATGTGATAAAGAGTAATAATTAGAAATGGGGTGAATTAAGATAGGTAAGCTTTTTATATGAAAAGATTGGAAGTATAGGTAATAATGAACAGAAGTAAGGTTGTTAGTTAGTTAAGACGTCAAATCACATTAAAATGGGTAAATGAAGGGATAGAAAGGGTGAAAAACTTTTCCACCCCTTTCCCCATTCCCAATCAGGCCCTAGGTATTATTAACACCCTCCTAAATGTAAAAACAAATAAATAAATCCTGGGATGCAAAACCATTTTGTGTCTCAAGCTATTGGACAAGAGCTGGACAGTAGGTTACACACTGATGACGATCGTGATATGCGCCCAATTCATATTTATTCTAGGCGCAATCGTAGTAATTAGGGTTTGTTTATTTGATTAGAGATTTTGAGGGTATTTTTGGTATTTTATTTGTTATGCATATTTTACGCACGTTTAGGGTTTTGCCTTTAATCTATAAATAGGGTAGCTTGTTGGGTTGAACAATACTTAATGATTGAATACATTGATTACTTTGCTTGCCCTAATTCTTCCTAAATTCTTCCTTATTTCTTCCCGTTTTTCCCTTCTTATTCTTTTGAGAGGTTTCTTCCTCTTTTGCCTCTTTTTTTCTTCTTTTGCCTCTTTTTTTCTTACTTGTCCTACATCAATTTGGTATTAGAGCGAATACTGGTGAATTTTTCATCAACTGTCATTGATTAACACAGTTTGGTAACCTGTGTGGACTGCGTTCGCAACCCCATCTTCCACAACACATTGTGTACGGAATTCATCTTCTATAACTCATTTTCTACAACAGGATCCAACACAGCCATTGTTGGAAATCGGTTCCAAGGCCACATCTTCCCAATCCGATGCCTTCTCTGTCAATTCTTAGCAACTTCCAAGATTTTCACTTCGATTCCGATGATGTGTAGCGTCGGCCAGACTTAGCAAAACCCATCGGAAGACCACTTGGTTTCTAGTGACCCATGACTTCGGAACCCTTTCGAAAATCATCGTTTGACTTTGCTCCATCATACCACAGAAGAACACAACATCGCAGGCCTCAGAACTTCTTTTCAAAGACTCTGCTTCTAGATCACTATCAACCCATGGCTGTCTGCTTCGATTTCGATGACTCTAGCGTCCCTGACCATCTTTTGAGTCATCGAAAATGTTCGACCATTTGTTCGATGTCAACATCAACAGCTATCGATGATTTGCAGTGGGTGTTAAAAACCCACCTTTGGTTTGTGCATGTGCAGGGAGGAAGAAGACGGACAACTTTGGATTAAGGATTTTAGGTTTTTGCAAATAACCCTTCCTATTTCTTTCTATTTGAAATTAAACCCAACTTTAGAACTTGTAAATAAGTCCTTGTCCTAAAAAATTGCAAAATAGTTCTCTTGTTCCATAAATTGTAGAAACACCCCTACTTTTACTGAAATTTCAGAAAAGCCCCTATCTTTGTTGAAAATTGCAAAAACGTTCATTTTTCAGAAATTTTAGAAAAACCTTTCTTTCAGAAATTATAGTTTGGTACACAGGTACTTGAGAAAGGTTGTTAGAGCTTCTTAAAGGATACATTTTTTCCACTTGAACTTGAATTAAACTTTTATCTATTGGTCAAGTTAGAATCCCTTATATTATTCTTTTTGCTTTGGTAACTTATTTAGCATCTTTAAGTTAATTACTTGGTCTGAATTTTATATTATAGTAACATAAATCTTTGTGTTTTTGAATTGTACCATCCATTCATCCTTAGTCACTTATATTATGCCCATCATAGTTACCAATGTAGGACTTACAAGTACAGTGAAGATATTGTCCTAAACTTGTGACCTCCTTAATGAAAAATATGATTCTTTTGCTAAAAAATGTGAGAACCTATCTCGAAAATAAGCCAACTTCACCGAGTCCTTGTCCCAGCTTCAAAACCAATTTCAAATGCAGTTATAAGTTCAAACTCAGTCTATACTCAAACATCTAGGCAAACGACCTGTTATAAAGTCGGTGGTAAAATTTTCAAAACTTAATCTAAGTCAACCTTCTCCTAGTGGGCATAATAAGAATCCTGTAAGATTGCACTACTAATTTCGAGATATTCTTTCTCCTCTGGGTACACTTAGGGGTCATTCTCAGCCTGTAAGTCTTGGTAGAGATTTTCCAGTTGAAAACTCAGAAGATTTTTCAAATGTTAGAGAAACACATGTGACTGAACCTTGGTAACAAAATAGGGCTCAATTACTAGACGTTCTATGACAGCTACAACAGAATATGGTAGTTGACCGTAAGCATGTCCATAGGGATGATGATGTTACAAGAAAAGTCAAGATTGCATGTGATGCTTCAAGAGTTGGTATTAGAGGTGTTTAAAGTCTAGAGGGTCAGAGGATGAATGTTTTAAATGTCATAGCATAGATTACACTGCATCTCATTGTCCTAATCATAGTCTTACGAGAGAACCTGAGAAAATTGAGGATTATGATGAGAGAGGAATAGATTTTGTTGATTCATTAGATGACCCTAAGGATCTAGACTTAGAGTGTGATGAAAATCAATATGATATTGAGCATATAGGTGTCATGAGATGTATTCTGTCTGCTTTTGATTTTAGGAATGATTGGAAGCGCAGAAGCATTTTTCATATGTGGTAACGCTGTATGCAAAGTTGTTATCAATTGGGGTAGTTTCATAAATGTTGTTTCAAAGTATGGTGTAGCCAGGATGAAATTGAAATCTGAGCCCCATTCTAAAATATACAGAGTGACATGGGCAGATAAAACTACACTACCCGTCCATAAAAGATGTTTGGTTCTAATTAAAATTGTAGATTATGAGGACTAGATATGACGTAATATTCTTACAATGGAAGTGACTCATATTTTACTTGGTCATCCTTGGTTATTTGATATGAAAGTCATATACTATGGAAAATCAAATACATACTTTTTCAGACACAATGGAAAATCTATTCTTTTGAGACTAGCCAAACCATGAGTGAGAGAAATATCTCAAAAGAAATTTTTTTCCGTTGAACCCCTAAAGAAAAGATCTTTGCATATTCTGGCTAAAAGAGAATTTGAAAAGGAGAGTAGAGAGTTTGATTTAATGTTGATCTTGGTAGAAAAGTCTTAGTCTAGTGTTTGTGTAAATGAGTTTGTTGTTCAGTTATCTGAAGCTGCAAAGCTATTGAATGAATTTAGGAACTTGGCAAAAATATTTTTCAAGGAGATTATCAGAATACATGAGTTATCATCTATTATTGTGTCTAATAGGGATGTTCGTTTTATGGGTTATTTATGGAAAACTTTGTGGAAACTTTCTGGTACTAAACTGAACTTTTCTTCTGCTTTTCACCCACAAACTGATGGTCAAATTGAGGTTGTTAACCGAAATTTTGGAGACTTACTTAGATGTTTGGTAGGTGAGCATTTAGATACTTGGGATTCAAGTTTGTCCATTGTAGAGTTTGCCTATAATAATTTTGTTAATTGATCCACAGGAAAGTCCTCATTTGAGATTGTACAAGGTGTTACTCCCCATGCTTCCATTGATCTTGTACCATTGTCACTTGATATTCGTGTTTCTGTTTTTGCTAATACATTTGCACAGTATATTCATGATGTCCATGCCACTATAAGAAGGAAAATTTCACTAAGTAATGAAACTTATAAGCTTGCTGCTAATATACACCGTAAGCATCACGAGTTTAATGAAGGTAATTATGTTATGGTTTGTATGCGACCTGAGAGATTTCCTAAAAATTGTTTTGAAAAGTTATATACACGAGCCAATGGTCCTTTTCATATTTTACAAAAATTAGGATCAAATGCATATGTTCTTGACTTTTCTCCAAATTTAGAAATTAGTTTAACTTTCAATATGAAGGATTTGTTTCCTTACAGAGACACTTTTGAGCCTCCTCTTTTACCTACAGGTATACCAAGCCAAGGGGTTTATTCAGCTTTTGATTATGTTTCAATTCTACCCAGAACATAATTTACACCCACAGATCAGGTTGAGAGTATCTTCCAAGATGAACTCATTATTTCTTCTTCAGGCGGACTACATAGGTATCTTTTGAAGTGGAGAAACAAGCACGACACTAATGTTACATGGATATCCGAAGAGTAACTTCAAGAGTTGGACTAGATTTGCTTGATCAGTATCATCATGCTAACTCTCCAGTGAAGCATTCTTCCAAGTGAGGGAGAATTAATGGGGATCGTGATGTGTGCCTAATTCATACTTATTCTAGGTGCAATCATAGCAATTAAGGTTTGTTTATTTGATTAGGGATTTTGAGAATATTTTAATATTTTATTTGTTACCCACATTTTATGAATATTTAGAGTTTTGCCTTCAGTGTATAAATAAGTAGCTTGTATTAGAGTTGAACAACACTTTATAATTGAATACATGGATTACTTTGCCTGCCCTAATTCTCCTCAAATTCTTCCTTACTTCTCTTTCTCCTCTTCTTATACTCTTGAGAGATTTCTTCCTCTTTTTTCTCTCTTCTTCCTACTTGTCTTATATAACATACATCTCGGAACATAACTATTTTTCGTCTTGAGTTGTTGATCTTTGTTTATCACAAAACTACCTCCTCAGTGGTGTTTATCCCCTGTAAGGTATATTTAATTGAATCAAAAGGTTGATTCGTTGTGGCCAATCGAAAATTAGGTGTAAAGATTACCGATCATTACGAGGGTGATTCCATCTTCCTTTTCCATTGCTTTCCTTCAAAACAGGGGATCACTTAGATGGAGATAATCTCCTCAACCTCATACCAAGAGGCCAACACCCTTGATTCTCATAGAATTGGGTAGTACCTCCTAGCCTAGAGATTGAGGAAACTATCAATCATCTTCTTTCTCCCCCATCACTTCTCTTCTTCTCCTGGAATTTTCTTTTAGAGGCTAAGTAATAAGAGTGGTAAGGTGGAAGTAGAGTTTCTCCCTTTTATTTTCAGAATCCCCCTAATGCAGAGAGGAGCTCTCTATTTATAGTTTTTTGGGGTGATGTTTTGGTGGTTTTGAGGTCTTGCAGGGACGAGCATAAAAGAAATGTAATTAATTACCCTTTTCATTCAATTAAACTTGCCTTAGAAGGGATAAACTCCAATAGGGAGACAGTTTTGTGATAAACAAAAACCAAGAGCCTGGAATCAGAATACTTTTGTGTCTTGGGATGTACCCTGTTAAAAAGCATGCACAAACTGGGACGCAAAACAATTTTACGTCCCGAGAATTGTTTTGCGTCCCGAGATGTGCCCTGCCGTCTAGCTCTTGCCCAAAAGCCTAGGATGCAAAATGTTTTCGTGTCCCTGGATTTATGTTTTTATTTTA
Source organism: Pouteria campechiana (assembly GCA_036873735.1). Lineage (NCBI taxonomy): Eukaryota > Viridiplantae > Streptophyta > Magnoliopsida > Ericales > Sapotaceae > Pouteria > Pouteria campechiana. The sequence goes on from JAYJMB010077334.1 coordinate 131,496, forward strand.
TTTTTGCATTTAGGGTGTGTCAACAGGCATCAATTCCAGAAGGGTTATTGTCTTCTTATCTTGCCATATATCAGGGTGATGCTGTCACCGATATTGTCAAGACTGTGAACACTTAGTGGATGGGATAGATAAATCATGGTTGGTTGTAGACCAAAAATCTTCATTGCATTGATTTTGGAGTGAAAAGATTTTCTCTGCATCATTTTCAGTACAGACATGGTCTCCAAGCTTGCCCAATGTATTTCTTACTTTGACAGATATTATTTTGACATTTGCTTGAAGCTTTTAAAAGATGCTATCTAGTCAATTTCCAGAGCAAGTGATTGGCTTAGTTTTTACTTATTACCTATTTCCTATTATTGCTGTTTAGATATATTAAACTGGAATTTCCCCTAATGATTTCATATTCGTAAAGTGAAATAAAAATGGCAATATAGGTGGCAGATGTAGTTATGAAAATGACATTTTAACTGAATGATGATGTGCTGCCTAAGTATTTTTGTTGTTCATTTCCTTCTTATATTGTCCACTCATTCTTGTGCAGTAAACTTTCAAAGGAAAGTAGAAGGAATCTCATTCAACATACACATGTTGTTATGCTTCTGGTATAATCATTAACTTGAAATTACTCATCACCTGTCATTCTGTATTTCTTACATTCTGTTGATGCATTTTTTTGTAGGTAGGAGCTGTTCTAAGTGGCCTTGTGTACATGTTTTCTGACTTCATTATTTATGTTTTTGCCCCCGGGTAAGCATTCTTATCAAGTATTTTGCTGGCTTTATGAGTTGTCAATTCTGTATATAAGGAGCAATAAGGAGCTCTGATAAGACTATGACATTCCAAATTTCCAACATTGGTTCATCATGTTTCTTTTTAGCACTTTACATCTTTTTAATCGTTTTTTTTCCTGTTAAAATTGTGAATTTATTGCTATTCCTGGCTTTATCATTCCAATTATAGCTTAGTGGTGATATGGAAGCATTTATCTACATTGCCAATGTTGTTGATACATATGGATGTAACATTGACTATGGTAGACATTGGGGTGACATGTGGAAAACTTAGAAATCATTATATATTACTTGCTAAGGACTTATGATCATCATATACTGTTTCTTGCCTAAGTGAGGTCAACTACATGGATCTTGTTGTTCATTTCTTGTCAACCTTGGGCTATATTCTTAGTAAGCTCAAGTTTTTGTTTTTATTTTTATGTATATCTTTTCTAGAGACCTCTAATCATGTTGTTGTTGATCTTTGTTTTTCTTTCTTGTGGTCTTCTACTCAAATAAGCTCACTCCTAACTAGTACAGTTCTTGATCTCTTATTCTATATTGTAATCTTGTTGTTTTTGATCTTTCTTGATTGTCTATGCCAAGAAACTCCATTCCAATCAAAATCCATTTCATATAGCCAATCAAGCGCTAATTTTACTCTCATATTTTATTACATATTGATTTTACCTTTAGCTTCTCTTGAATTACTGTATTCATAATTTTATCCTTTTTAGTTTCACCACATTCCACTTAAACATCTTCATTTGTATTACACTTATATTCTAGATGTGCTTTTTTTTTTTACTGTCCACATCCGACATCAGAAAGCATATCTGGTCTTGTAACTATCTTACAAAAATTTTCTTTTAATTTGATTAGTGCTTGGTGTTTGCTTACATTCTTCAAGTGTCACACCATTTCCTTCACTTAGCTGAAAGGTTATGTGCAACATCTTATCGGTTTCTCTGCTTTTCTGAACTCTTGATCTTAGATATCGAAGTTCTAAAGTAGGACTTTGTCGTATTGCTCAAATGATCTGAATTAACACTTCATTTGTATTTCTATTGTTGTTAAAGTTGATTCCATATGCTCAGTTTTTGTCCAATTAGTTTTAAAACTATTAGATTTTAAAGTGTTTCACCATTTATATAAGTTCACACATATTCTTTTTCTTGTTAGCTACATTCATCTTCTAGATATTTTGTTTTTTAATTGTTCACATCACATTCATCTTCTAGATATTTTGTTTTTTAATTGTCCACATCTGACACAATAAAGCATATCTGGTCTTGTGGCTAACTTGCATTTCTGTTTTTAAAATCTGATTGGTACTCAATGTGCACGTAGAATTCCTAAAGCATAATGTTGTTTCCTTCACTTAGCGTAAAATTTATGCGCAACACCTCATTAGTCTCTCTCAGTGTTCGTATTATCGATAAATACCTATTTATCAACGGCTCAAAAAGAAGATATTGTAGTTTTTATCGGAGATAGTATCGTTTTTTCCGGAGACTTTATCGTTAAAATAGAAAAAAAATAGAAAATTTGAGAGATTTTTAGTGAAACTTTGTAATAAATTATGATAAATATAAACACACAATTTGAGTAAAAAATTTGTTTAAAAAAATTCATCATTATATGAATAATGAATGTGTACATGAGAAATGCATATAGGCTGATAGAAGGAATGCATGAGAAAGACTTGAATACCCTTGAACGTGCAAATCTTTACAATATATGCATCTAACAATGTCTAAAAAGGACTCTAGACATTCAAAACAAATCAAGAAATATATTTACAAATTTTAGGAAATAATTTTATTTTTCACAATTTGAAAAAATATTTATAATTAATATTAAATTATAAAAAATGAAAAATCTGTTTCTAGAAAAAGCCTCACTTAAGACAGCTAACTAAATTGCATGATTCATGATCCAAAGTTCCAAACATTGATTTTTTTTTAAAAATATAATTTTAGGGCTTACCCCCAACATTTGTAATTTTACAAAAAAAAAATGTTAAAAATCTGTTGCATCAACAAATATTATGTTTAATTTGTGTTTTCATTCATAAATAATTACTAATTTATGAATCAAATGATTTGAGAATTTTTCCCAAATCACGTGTTCATCCCTAATCTGTCAAATCTGACGGATTTGGTTGTGCAAATCTATTTAAAACAACACTTTAATGCAATACAAACTTGAATCACATGATTTCGAAACATATTAACATTAAAAATAGCAAAAAAAATAAATTTTTTTACTCCCACAGTGTTCGAACATTGTTCACGTAAAATGCAGATTCAATCTTGAAAAGTGAGTTTTTCTCCCACAAAATCGACAATGGATTTTTCATTTTTTGTGGTAGAATGTAGAAATCAGAGAGGGGAGGAGAAAAAATGGGGTTTGGGGGATTTTCGCACCTAACAGTGGCCGAAAATGCCCCCCCTCCCCCCCCCCCACCAAGCGCCCCTGCTGATGAATATTCCCGTCACCAACGATATTATCGTGAATTTATCACGATAATATTGATAAATTGGAGTTTTTATTGGTAAAATGACGATATTATCGGTAAATCACCGATATTATTGATAATTATCGAATATGGTAATTAACAAATAATATCAATTTTACATACTTTTTTTGTCGATGGAGAGGTAAAATGATATTATCATTGATAATATCGATATTAAATAAACTGGTTTCTCCACCTCTTTGTACTATTGATTTTAGGTATCTAAATCAGCACTTTGCAGTATTGCTGGAACTATCTTAATTAATAATCTTTCATTTGTATTTCTATTGTTGTTAAAGTTCCAATACTCAATTTTAGTTTGATTAATTTTTTAACTCTTATATTCTAAAGTGTCTCACCATTTATCTAAGTTCAAATTTATATTTTTCTTGTCTTGCCTATCAAAACTATATTATTTACAAATAACATACATTTGAGTTATATTTGCTTGTAGATGTTGAGTAAGGTCATCTGCAGCCAAAATAAAAGTTTAAGGATTTGGTACCAAACTTAGATGTGGTATGGTGACAGTAATTTGACACTTGTTTTTCCACTAATGATCCTCACGTGTTATAGTTGCCTGATACATATATAAATATCACCAAGGATATTTGGACTTTCTTGTTCATAACACTTACAATATTTGGTGATTTTCCAATGCACTTGTTTCATGACTTGACCTTTCCCTTCATTACTATTTTCCAAAACTTCATATTAATGCTCATAAGTTTTATCTCAATATGGTTGTTACAACTTTGTACATATCCTTAGCTTTTGTAAATTGGTATAGCAATACTTTTTTAACATTCATTTGGCTTTCTCTTTAATCTTATAATCTTATTAACTAGATTCATCAATCAATATATCCCCCATGCACTACCAAGCCTCGATTGGTGTATTATTCAATTATAGATCTTTTTCTATTCTCATCTTCTTAGAGCTTCGTTGACTTTAGATACTCAATCTAGTGAGAGTAGCTAAATTCTTTATTTTAACACCCCAACTCTAATCAATGTTAAGTATTGTTCGCTTTGGGCCCACCACATCCTGCTGGCACACAGAGCCTACACGGTTTTGTCTATTTAGGCCTGCTCTTCTAGCCCAATAGGCGTCTCACAATGACTTGCCACAGTTTACATTCTAACCTCTGATCTTAAGTCATATTGGTTTCAAAACCAACTCTGAAACCAACTTGGCCTTTTGGGCTAGAAGAGTAGGCCTAAATGGGTAAAACTGTGTGTATTTTGTGTGCCAACGGGATTTGGTAGGCCCAAAGTGGATAATACTTCACATTGGCTAGAGTTGGGGGTATTACATTTATTATCCTTTACACTTATGCTTTCATCTGATCATATACCTTACCATGAGTCACTATTTAACAAACTGCATCAAGAGTTCTTCCATCTATCCTTAATCTTATCATCATTGGCCAACTTGTTTTTTTTAATTTCTTTATATATGATAAATGAGATCTTAAAATACCTGCTCAGGACCAAGCCAGATGAATTGATTCATTTATACACGAACCATAAGGACATTTTAGATGTATTATTTTTTTCCATTTCCTTGTTTCTTTTAGTTGTCATTTGTTAACTGTGTTAGCTTTTCTGTTTCAATCTACCAGTTTGTGGTCAGTGGCTGACAACCGCGTGACTCAAGAAATAGCTGTGACTCAGGTACATTGTTTGTGCTTTAGAGTCACAAGGAAAGTAATGTCTTTCATGTCATTATTGTGTTATCTCTTCCTCAAGCTCTTGGATTATTGGTTCATATGTTACCCTTGCAATCTTGGATGTGATGTATCAATTGTTGAACCTGAACCTTCTTCTTCATACTGAGATGCAGATTTCTCAGTATCTGAACCATGGGGTATATCAATGCCTTGGAATAGGGATATATATATATATACATATATATATATATATATATCAATGTTGCAAGTGATATATTAAATACATTGGCAAGAATATCAATGTTAGATATATTATGAAACATTGTGGAAATATTGGAGTTTTCAGTGTCGGTTGCAAACTTTAAAGAATTCTTGCATCAGTACCATTTAGATCACTATGAATGTTGGCATTCTCTTCATTTCCTTCTTTCCCAACTTTAATATTTCTTTGAGATACCATCATCTATTAGATGCTTTTAAAGTTCAAGTTGAAACCAACTGATGCAGCATACATGTTCACAACATATGCCGCCTTTTTTCATTATCAACATTCTTCAAGCTCCAAACCATGCTCTTGATATAGTAATCCCTGAAAGTGCATTTTGTGTTCACAGTGACATCGTTATCTTTTACAAAATCCAATGACGTTTTACAACTTGCTAAAGCTGTCTAATCACTTCTTTTCCAGCTGAAAATAATGACCCCTTGCATACTTTTTTCGGGCTCTATTGGAGTTGGCTTTGGCCGTCTCAAGTGGGTAGTACTAATTCTGTCTTAAATGCCTAATAGAAATCTATCAATTTTCACTGACTTTTTTAGCATATTATGACCATTGTGTTGTGTAGTGCAGAAGGAGATAACATTGCTTCTTCATTAACCCCTGCTATGTCCAGTATTACTATAATTTTATCAGTAAGCCTATTTTTATTTTTGTTAGTCATACAGCTTCTTGTTGGTAGTGTGCACGAAAATATAGAATTGACATAGTCTGTCTTCATTATTACAGTGTCTCGTTTATGCTATAGGGCTTGGGTCACATACTTCACAATGTATCAATAACTTGTACGGTAAGCCTGCAACTTTATACTTATGGCCACAAACTGGTGCATGTCCTGCATATGCTGGGTCTAGGGAGTGGAATGGATATGGCCATAAGATTTGGCTATTTTACGCAAGGGGCTATTCTCATACTCACATTTTCACGCAGGCAGCCTAGTGTTTATCCCCCTCTAAACTCGCTCACATGCATATGTATGCATTTACCGTATATGCATATTTTGTTTGGTATAGCTTTTATGATGCTGTTCTTTGTGCCCATATTTGTTTGCTGTTTTGGATACAGCTCTATGCACATTCATGGGTGGCTTTCTCTTTTCTGTTTCATTCCTGTTATTATATCCTCTTATCAATGGTTTATTTTTCTCTTAGGAGGATTACTACTTGCTTGTGGAGCTGCACTAGGTTCTTTCTTACAGTGGTTTATCCAGGTTCTGAAGCTTTTGCTGTGGTCACCAGATGCATGTTTAGGTGATAGTTTCTTAAAGTGGCTCACATCATTGAATTTGGAATTTTGGTCAGGTCATTATGCTTGACAAATCTGGATATGAGTTCACTTCTACCACATGGCAAAGTACTTTGGGGGACAAGGATCTCTATAAGGTCACTTTTATCAATCCTTGCAAATAAAGTAGTGAATGAGTAATTAAGTTTATAACTTCTAATATCACCATGAGCAGGGATATGATAGATCTGATGACTGAAACTGATGCAAAGTACAAAATCAGGATAGAGTTTTAAAAATGTTAAATATTGTGTTTTGGAATGTTGTTATGAGCATTATTTTTTTGGGAAATTTCATCACCTAATATAAGGTTTCATTTGGAATAAAAGTCAATGTTTTGGGAGAAATCCCACATTGACAGTTGATGTCGTTATTATTTGACAAAAACATATTCAATACTAGGAATATTAGTGCTTTTGAAAAATTTTAGGTGTTATAATATGTCAATGCATTGGAAAAAACCTCAGGCTGTCAGCATGAAAACTCGAGTCCAAGGCACCTTGTGCATGTAGGACCTGCAATGGTTTATGGCCCTTTTTATATCTAAAAGTGTGATAATGCTATTTTGACATCCTCTGCCAAGCTCTCCTGCTTCTGCAGGCTAGCGACCAACCAAGTTTCCAAATACAGATCTTTCTCCCCCATTTACAAGCCTTCCAACTTGTATATAGATACTAATTTTAACAACATCATCCAGCAATGTAAATTATCACTAGACATTAATGCACTTAGATTTTCAGAAAATAGAGAGTTGTGTATGCAGGGGGACCCTTATTACTGGGGATCATGTCCTTATAATCACACAAGAAATGCGAAAATTAAGAGGAAATACTGTTTAGTGTCTTACCTTTTCTCTTTATACTGAGCAGTTGTTTGTGTTGATACTTCCTGCAATATTGAGTTCGGGCTTGGCTCAAGTAGCAACTTTCACAGACCTTTATTTTGCATCCTTTATTCCTGGAGCTGCTGCTAGTCTCTCATGTAAGTAATCTAACTATATATAAATTGGAAGAGACATCTCATTGTTATCTTTGATATATGGTAGAATAAGTGTAAATTTCTTCTCCGTTTTTAATTTTGAACAGTGGAATTGCTTAAATAATCTTTGGTGTGTTTCATTTATCAGCCCCTTTTCTTTTATTTTTGATTGATAGTCACTTCCCTGCATTCATAGATGCGAGTCTCTTGGCCATGGCTCCACTTGGCATCACCTTGAGTGCAATCATACTCCCGCTTGTACCTAATTTCTCAACACTTGAAAAGGTACCTTAAATTATTACATTATTGATAATATGTTTGCCTAATAATGTCTAATTTCCTAACTGGGCAATGTCGGAAAATTAATTTTTTATTTTTGCAGCCATCGCTGTGGCCAAGGCTAAAACATACTGTTCAACAAGCAATACTACTGTCCATGGTATGTTTTATGTATTTTAAAGTTTCAAATCAAGGTTTGATATAGTTGAAACATTCTTCTGCATCCAATATTTAATGTATGAACTTATTGTATATCCACATTGCAAGTGTTATTGGAAGCTGATGTTTGAAATATTAATATCATTGGGATATTGCACCCCTAGGAAAGGCTATATCTTGAAACGACAAAGGATATATCTCAAATTTACGTGAAATTATTGAGAAATACATTAGGGAAACACTTGGAAAATTTGTAAAATTTTCAGTTAAATTCTAGGAGAGCAAACCATCTAATTTTAGTAGTTTAAATATTTTTCTATGATTCAACTAAATTTATTCTTAATCTTTGATTTTGGCTATGAGATTTGGATATGGTGTATTTTGCTGTTTAATTGTTGAATTAATAAATGCCACATTTTTTTTTTTGGTTCATTTGCATTGAGAATTATACCATACCTGAATAACAAGCAACTAGAAAAAGAGAAGTTTTATACTTTGTTGTAGGATGGATGATACCTAAACTCACTCATAACCATCGAATGTTGCATTTTTAGAAGATATTGCATGCTTATCCTCTCAGGATAATCTATTTATTATGTGACCCAGCAAGAATCTGCCCTCACCACTACCTATTTCAATTCTTGAGCCTGTTACTTCTGCAATGTTGTTTCTTCAACTTCTATGAGTTTTAGTTCTCTTGGTATTACTATTACTGAGGACAGCATGTCTTGTACAGATCATCCAATTGGTAATCTCATTTCGTGTACGTAACTACAACATATATGGGTCATACCATTGCCATATAAATAATATAAAATAATGACTAATATATTTTTATGTTAGCTACAACATAGAGTGATAAAAAAGTAATACATTTGTTTTCTAAATTACTGTAATATAAAAATAGTAGATATATTATTACAAGATGATTAATAAATTTCTTAGCCAAGCCATAATGATTCAATTGTCTCTAAGTGGCCTGTAACATAAATATTATTATATTTCATATCATAAATAGTAGCATAAATGTCTCTAAATGCATGATTACATGCATTCCACTTTCATATTTCAAGCTTTATTGTTGATTATTTACATGAAAAATTCATTCAATTGAATAACAGTTATGAATTTAATTTAAAGTCGTCTAATGTACTTATGGGAATTGTCTATCTTAATTGTCAACCCAAATTTTCAATTTATTTTTAACCTGAATCCAACCCCAAATTTTATAAAATTGGTTTGATTTGGATTGAAGTTTTAGAAAATGATTTATGGTTCAAGGTTCAACTTCCTTTTCTCTACTATTCTTGCTTCTCTTCTTACTTGTTTCTTTTTCTACCAACTCTCATTCCAATGAAATTTAAAATGAAAAGATAAGAAGAGAAAAGAAGAAATTAAGAGCAAAATGGTTGATTTAGCATTAGTATGCTGCTCTTTTATAATCATGGAATGCATTTTGTCATAAATTTTGCAGCTTATCATATGGGTAATCATTTCTAATGTAGATATTTTTCAAGTAGAGCATTTAAAGCAACTAGTTGAATAATGTTTATTGCAACAGGTGATAGTGTTGCCCATTGTGTCATCAATTTGTGCGCTGGCAGAGCCAATAATCAGCATCTTGTTCAAGCGCTTTGCATTTGATTCAGAAGCATGCACACTTATTTCCTCATTACTTCTTTGCTGTATGTATCATGCTCATGATGTTGAGTGATCTCTCTCTCTCTCTCTCTCTCTCTCTCTCTCTCTCTCTCTGTGTGTGTGTGTGCGCACTGTAGGTAGAACTAGATTGTGCAATTAAGAGGCAGTTTTTGGTTATAAGAGAAGATGAAATGCCTATTTAGGAAGGGATAAGGGAATCGTGAAAGGACATATTGAGGATATCTACTAGTGACCTGTTCAAGGGGATAGTAAATGGTTTAAAGAGAAGATATTTAAATGGTGATCTGCAACTTGAGCTGACAATTTGTACAATTAATTTTACATTGACAAAGTGAAGCAAGCCAGGATTAAGAGCGGTCACAATTTGAGTGGCTGAGTAAAGTCTAATATTTTTTGTTGGGCTGGTGCCAATAGTTCAAGTTTTCTTTTCTTTCATTATTATTACCAATGCTTTTCAAACTGGACTGGATGGTTGAACTGGTCTGCTTCTGGTTCCTGGTTTGACTTGTTTAACCATTCAGCCTAGTCTGTTTGACTAGTCCAAACAGGTTTTCTTTAAAATTTTATGAACTAAAATATATGGATATGAAGAATGAAGCCATAGATCTTGATCTTAGGGATACATCTTTTACACTAGGCTACATCTCTTTGTTTACTTTACTGCTGCATTGATATGGTTAAAGGGGGAGAAAAAAAAAAAATCACCTATTGAATCAGACTCAAACCTGCCCATTTACACCAGGCAATCTTGTCCAGTTTTAAAATACTGACTGATTCTGCTTTTTTATTTTTATCCGTCAGAGATGGAAACTTATTGTTCCCAAATTAAAAGATGTTTTGATAATGATGTCTCTCTAAAAAGGCTCAGACCTCAGAAGAAAGTGCAACGATTGCACCATGCGAATTTGTTTTCACAGTGAGGATTCCTTAAATTGATATTGTTTGAGTAAAATTTAGTGCATTAACTGTAATTTATACAATGTTGTAACAGGATTTGTGCAGTGGACTACAATTACTCCTATCTACTATTTTAATAGCAATGATATGAAGTGTATGCAAAGTAAGCAAATTGATATTGTTTGATATGAAGCATTTTTGTCAAAAATTTTAGGGCATTCCTTGAAATGTGTGCAAAGTAAGCTGCTTAGTCTTCCATAAACTAATAAAAATACATGCTTGTAGAATTATATGTAGATTATATACTCAACACTTTCTAGGAAAAGATGTTTCTTTTATTCATGAGAAAAAATTCTATTTTGCTTTTTGAATTTTCGTAAGTATTGGTTACATTTTCAACCATGAAAGTAACTAAATTTTAGCACTTTGCACCATGATTAGCAGTTGAGGAACTGCCGTTTTAAGAAAGAGTTTGATCATTGATTTTTCTCTATATCAAACAGATTCCATTGGCTCACCATTCTATGTCATCCGAGAATTGTTAGTTGTTGTATTTTACGCACTTGGGGATGGGAAACAACCATTCCTGATTTCTGTAGCTGCTATTCTCCTGAATGCTTTCCTGGATTGGCTATTCCTCTCTCATTTCGGTCTTGGTGCACAAGGACTGGTACGCAAGTCAATTTAGACCTAGTAGGGCCTCTGTATGTTTCTTTTGACTGCTATGATGAGGCTGGATTTTGTTGCAAGTTGCTTTTCATCTTTCTTTTAAACTGCTATATTGAGGCTGATTTTGTGTTGTACAGGTACTTGCAACATCATTTGTCACTGCTGCTTCAGCGATGTTGCTCATTTGTCTCCTCTCAAGAAAATTAACTGGTTTGTGTCTTTTTTGTTAATGGTAGCAGATCACAGTTCTGGGAGTAGTCTTGTATTAATTTGGGTCTAAACTATGTGCAGGATTGGTTGATTTGACCACATTTGTTCCCGCTCTCGTGCTGCTACTTGCTTGCTGCTTAATCTCAGGATTTACTTCATCAATTGCTCACAAGATTTTTGGTTCTTTGCTGTCTACGGTCGTCATCTTAAGGTAGGTTTAATGTATCCATCTTCGATGTCAGTTCGAAGCACAAATTTAGGCCACATTGTCTGATGATGTGTTTTGGTTCTACAGGTTTTGTAGGCTGTCTGAGCTCATATCACTCTTGCTGGCCACTCTGGTGGGGATGGTTGCCTTTTTCTTTCCTCTTGTGATTCTTCAGTTTCCAGGAATGAGGCTGGTGAAGGATAATCTTGAAACTATATTTAGCTGACGCAGTTTTTTCTCCTGCGTTCATTTGCCTTCCTTCCAGGTTATCATATTGATTGGTAAGTACTTGGGTTTTCCATGATCCAGTTCTATTCTAGGTAGCACAAGCATGGGTCTAGGGATGGGATCGAAAAGCGTATCAAGCTTCAACTCCCAGTGGTAGATTGTTGAAGGCATTTAGCGCTTCTCATGGACGCTTTGTGCAATAAAAATTTGTTCAAATAAATATATACCATTACCAGGAAAATTTAGATGGTTTGGACGACGCAGACTATCTTAACATGATGGAATGAGGTTGCATGTGGGGCTGGCACTCTTTTGATGGTTTTAGCTGAGAGGAAAAAAAAAAAAAAAAAGAATAGAAATTATGTAGTCCGGCTATCGTCCCATTTCAAATGGGGTATGAGATTTAGAAAATCGCTTGAACCATCACGAGGAGGATTTCATTATTATTACTAGATAGAAAAATGAAGAGGGGTTCACAAATAGTTGGATACTTGCCGTGCTTTATTTTGACTATTTAAAATCAGCTTTATGTGGAGGGAAAGTATGATCAGCGCGATGGATGAAATTCTAGGACATTCGGAGCCCGTGTGTTATTTTTCCACCTAAGATTTAAAATACATAAGTGAAAGTTGCTTATTGGATATGAGCAAACCTTACGTGTACAGGCTTATTTGTGCAAATCGTTCTTCTTTCTTGCAAGCGCAGATTCACTTGATAAATATGCATCTATGAATCGTTGATAAATATCACTATGAATATAAGACAAGAAAAGGTGTCACAACTATGAAAGGAACAATCGTCTAACATGATTGGTGCGACTTGTACAACAAAATGCCTTTTTTAACTCCCGAGTGCTAAGAATGAGAAGCCTTACCTCCCGCAAAACACAGATGAGAGTAAACAAAACCAATACGCCTTTCACGCAGGGTTTACCTGGACATTGTAGGTGCCCATAAGAATACATAAAGCTCATGCAGCCGCCCACATAACAACCTAACAAGTGATAATCCTCGCCAAGCAATGTATCAACAGGATGGTTCAAAAATCTCCTATGGAAGCATTTGTATTATCTGTGGCCCAGCAGGATGGTAAATCTAACCTCTTCAAGACATGCTTAACGCCGCTTATAAAGACAAGGCTTCAACTGTGGCCACTCAACATTCTTAATTCGATTTTGACCCTCCTGCAACGATAGCAACAAAATGCATAAACACAACCCAGGTTCCTTTTGTCTCCTTGTGCGGAAAAACCCAAAAAGATAAAAAAAAATAGGGTGGGGGGAAGGAAGCAAGTAGGGAAGCAAAGCCTACCTTTTTCTTGAAATAAAAAAGAACAAACATTTTGTTAGAGAAATCCTGCATGACAGCAAGAGCTACTGATTAGCATTTTGAACATTGTCACCTCGCAGAGATTGCAGATTGGCAGCAGAAAACAAACCTTAGTTACAGAAATAAACCCTAGCCCCTGAACAGCCTTGACAAACTTGTCAGGATCTGCACCTCCATTATTTGGATCTAACCTGCTCCTCACTTCAGCTATCAAAAGCCAGCCACTGCCATATTCCAGTTGTAGATAAAAATAAATAAATAATAACAGCAAGTGTATCATCCTCAGCCTGAAGATGCACATGGCATCCGTACATCCTCAGAATTACCATGTTGGTTGAGAAATGTGGTATGTAGATAAAAACTGTCCAACTGGCAGGCCCCACAGATAAGCACTTGCCACAGACCTCCCTAGGGAATTTCCAAGAATCAGCATGACATGCAACTAGAATAAAAAATTTCACAGGAATAATTCACTCATACTGGAAAATGGACAAGCATAAAATCAATAGGATTTTCCAATCCGGGAGAACTTGGGCACATGAATTAATAGTCAGATTCACCAAAAATTGAACTTGGTCCAAGGTTCAAAATTTGACAACAATATAGAATGAAACAGAAAGGATCTCAAAAAATTCCTTAACTGTGCACTCACCATGGCTTCAGCACCCTGTTTGCTTCTTGCAAGTAACTTGGGTAGTTAAATCCCATCAATGAAAGACAGAAGACAGCAACATCCACTGATGAAGAGTCCAGAGGTGTCTGCAATGAAGCCATTTAGAGATCACAGAGGTATTAGAAACCTTTTATCAATCGCAATTTTGCTAGTCTTGTGATTGTCACAGATTCTGATACGAAAGAAAGAGGTTCAGTAGGAATTACCGATTAACATCTTCATCAAATGGAGTTAATATATTACATGACGAATAAACAGGTCTACGAAAAGTGCATAATTCTTTTATCGAGTTTTATTTATATTTCAAAGTTTCCCTTGAACCGCATATGTAAGGAAGAATGCACAAAAATAGAAACCCAAACTATAACAAACTTCAAGAAATGAAATGGTTAAAAAAAGTTCATTTATGGAAAGTACCAACAATGAATAGGTCAACCAAATAAATATCGGTTGCCATATCTAATAAAATTGTGAATATCATCCCTGGGGAAATGCTCTGTTCCTCATGTACTACAAGGAAACCTCATGCAGTTTAAAGGTACCAGGCCTAATCATGACAGTTCAATACCATCCACTTTGCTCTATAGTCACAAGATTCACACACTGAAGAGGCAGCCGACTCAGATATGGTAGCAAGAATGGAAATTTGCATAAGCAAAAGTAGATGCAATAGTAGGCAAAGCAAGTGTCCATAGTATGATTTGAGTCACTTGACACAAGAAAGGTAACCAGTTTGAAGAAGCTGAAGAATAATTCCAACAGTTACATAGATTACTCAAAATCAGCGCAAGGCCAAAAAGATGTCAAACTTCATATTTTACAAGGCACATTTTGAGTCATATATCATCCTCGTTTTTAGGACATGAAACAAACAAGATAAAAATAGACATAATGATCAGAGTGCATGTCATGGGAACACCGTGATGGGATCTACACATTTTGGACTACACGAAACTCTTTGACAGTATTACCTCCATCCATGAATAACTTCATTTGAACATTTCGGGTAGAAAGGAACTTACGCTTGACATGTCACAAGCAATTACGGATGAGTCACTTGCAACAAGATCAATAGAGTAAACTTTATTCTTTACACTTCTTGAAAGGCGCGCATCACCTGAAATTTAATCAATTGGGAACACAAATACCAATGTTAAAGCACTGGACTGCAAGAATTGCTTTTAGTCTACTTATCAACAACAATGTATACACTTATGATGAAAAAGCCTGGTTCAAAGTTCTCACCACAACCAAAATCAGCAACAATGAGGGCAGGGCTATGATCCATGAGCCACTTGGTGATGATGTTGATTGGTTGTTCTGGCCAGTGTGACATTTGTTCTTGATATCCTGAATGATACTACAACCAAGGAAAGAACATGATTTGTTATGGTGTTACAGTGTTTAGCATCTAATAAGCACAACAATTTAAAAAGAAAGAAAAAAAGAAAGAGAAAACAAACAATATGGATGAAAGAAACATAAAAACAATGAGCTTTCTAGACTCTAGAGTGAAAATGTAGCTACCACAAAGGCTACAACTGCAACCCCCAAGTCAACTCTCTGAACATTACAAAGTCGTCGACTGAGAATCAAATTGCCCAGCAATCAAGAGAACCACAATTAAGTGAAATGAAATGGGTTGCAAAGAGATGGTGTAAATTTACAACTCATCAACGTATATCAGATGTTATAACTGATAGCATGCACCTTCATCTATGAACCAAGAAACCTACAAGGTTAGACCATGATGGCTGACTAGTATATCAAACCTGCCTGGTATGAAACAAAATATTGTGGAAAATCATTCATGACGTTATTAGTAAGGCAGAAAGATACAAAGGACAAAAATCTTGAATGATTACATGTTTCACGTCCTTGAAAGAACACAGAAGCCAAAGATGAAAATCTTCAATGATTACATGTTTCACTTCCTTGAAAGAATGCATGCACACACACAAACATACTCAAAAGACCAGAAACTGTATATTGTGGGCAACAACTAAGGCATAGGCTTTCAAGTGTGCAATGCTAAATTAAATGAATGACTCACACAGTGGAGAGACTTTCTTAGAGAAACCAAAGGAAAAAAAGAAAAGAAAAGGCAAAGCAAGCGCAAGTATTCAGTCATGAGATGATATGACTCATTGTCAGCTTGAATCTCATGTTTCAGGCTTACCTCAAAAAAGTTAGCATGAACCAGCTCTGCCCACCAGATATGCAAGAGAGATGTTGTTGGATGGAATCAACATAGGCCCAATCAGATTCTTTTCATAAGCGCATATGCAAGCATGGATTCACATACTTGCACTATTTTAACATCATTCACACCGAAATGCATTATATGCATTAACTTATAAAAATGCCAAAATGTCAGGATTCATGGTGGATACCCAAAAATCTTATGTTGGCAACCCAACTGGTGCAGTGCTCATTTAGGCATGAGGTAAGCAATGCAATCAAAGGTATAATGATGCAACAGCGACACCATTAGTTGAATATACATAAATTTACTAAGATATCAAACCTGAGTGGAATTATAGAAAACAAGTAAATTCAAATTGCCAAATCAAGCTTGATCCAGTTTAGTTAGGCTTCAACTAGCGTTAATTGCAGTGCCCACAAACAGAGTTGGGCTAATGTGGTGTTGGAATGCAGCAGAAAGAGTCGATGTTGGCTTGATCCCAACTCAGTTGCACCCCCAGTTGAAAACAATTATAATAAGAGCATATCACACAAAAAGGGAATTTTCAGTGAAAAAAAGTAAGACAATTTTCTTTTAAGACATAAACATAAATGAAGGAATAATGATTTTACAGAATGATGACATCCCAACAAGAAATATTACCACTTTAAATAGTGCTGGATCCTTCTTAAAATAGTCGAGTGCCTCATTTCCACTGAAATAAAAATATGATCAGACAGACAAGGAATGGGAAATGATCAAAACTGATGACCTTCACAAACAAGTCAGCAGTTCAGTGACTAGGTATAATAAATGCAGCTTATAAGCATAACCTTTGGAAAACAAGGATGTAAGTTTAACATGATAAGCACCTTCAGAAATGATGTTAAAATTCAATAAAAGGGCAGGAAGAACCAACTATGATAGATAAAACAGGGAACCACAAATCCGATGTAACCAAAATAATAAAATAGGAGTGAGATGGATGAATAAATGACATCCTTATAGTCTTACAACCACTTAAGAAATCCATAAAAGGAATGTTCACTTTCAATGTTTCTTATGCAATGACCCACCTAGGTCTCCAACTGCCATCATTTTTAGCAGTGATTAAGAAGGTGATGTCAAACATGATGTGTGGAGTGTATAACCTATACACAACGTGGTGGATCCTCATGAAGCACGAGAATGGAAAGTTGATATTCACGCCACTATATTCAATCATTATCCTATATAAATAACTCAATTTAAGCTTTAATAGCTCAATAATTCTTCAACTTAGTTTCAGATCAAACCATGTCATAGCACTGATGAACAATTTGCAAATCCATCAACACTATAATTTTGCTGTAAAAATTTTCCAGGTATACCTTAACACTTAGAAAAAAATTAATTCTCAAAATATCTAAATACAAAATGATATATGTACATATAAAAGCAATAAATATTGAAAACAGAAAGCAACGAAGAAAATTCATTATACCTACAAGTGTACAATTTCTCATTTATCATTCTAAAATGGCCTCCCTTTAACCTTGCCTTCATCTGCACATTCATTGATATTGTTATCACCATTCAACATCCTTCACAAAAGAGGTAAACTCAATGAATTAAACAAGCTGAAAGTCAATAAAAATAAGCACAGAGGAATTTGAACCTCATAACAGAATCATCATAAGCAATTTAAAAATATACAATGATAGTAACAACTAGTAAACATTTTGATCTGTAACGTTCATCACATGAAATAACCATCAACAACCTGCATCAGCCATAACAGACTTTTCGCAGACAGCGTTGGTGGCATAAGGGCCCCATGACAATGATAAGGGTCTCCCATCTCTTTTTCCGAGCTTCTTCCCTCTTTATTTTTTTCTTGTCTAAACTAGTTTAAGTCTGAACTAACACTTAGAGACATGATTTCAACCCTAATTCAGTAAAACAAACAAACAAGCCTCCATTTTTTGAAAAGAAAAAAAGGGGGAAAAGATCCATTTTTCCATCAACTCCTTTCATACAAATTTGAATCCCAAAATAGGCAACATCTAGGTTCCATGTGGATGACTCAACTTGTATTTTTCACATTATTTTCAAATTTTTATTTTTCACCCATTCCAGTAAGAATTTTTTGTCGTTTCTAATAATTGAAATATTGTTCATCCCAAAACTCATTCTGAGCTTTTTGTCGTTTCTAATAATCAAAACATTGTTATACTAAAAAATTCAATCAAAACTTTATTGGTTCCAACCAGTAGCGGCCTCTCTAGTGTGATTCCATTCCACATGTATGACAAGAAATTACCCAGGGTTGTACATGTACAGTTGCATTCTCAAAAAAAAAGGGGGGGGAAATTGAAAGTTATTTTATTTTTGTTTTATGTTTCTTCTCATTTGGGATATTTTCAGATGAAGTGTTGTCTTTTTGTCAGTGAAATATCAATGTTACCGTTTTGTGGTTGAGAGGAAATTGGACTTTTTTCCTTGGTAATTATGTCTAATTTTCAAGTGGAAAATTGTTTCTAAAGTTGTAATTTTGTACTGACAGGATTTATGAGTCATCTTGATCCAAATGCAAGATTCTTTTGGGTCACTTGCCCATTCCCAAATCAATCTGAGATTGTTCTTCATGGACCAACAATTTTGCAGTAAAGAAACTCATCCCACTTGAACAGTTAAATCCACATTTCGATGGGTCTCAGTCCTTCATGGTAAGCAGATAAATCCTTTTGGAAAGTGCGTTGGTGCAACGACTTCATGGTCTGCAGTACATTGCTTGGCAAGGTCGTTTGGGCTTAAAGCAGACACTTGAAATAATTCACAGAGAAGCTTCAACTACAAAATCAAAGGACGACAGACTGAAGAAAAAGGATAACAAGCACAGGCAAATCTTTATTTATGGAGAGGGTGTAACATTATTACCAAGACCACCATGCAAACTCAGCATTCTCCTATGTCCCTAAAACCAATCTCAAAATGATTTCTTTCCGACAGCAGAATGTTTCGAAATTCAACCTTTCTAAGAACTTGCACCCTGCTTTCTATTTTCTGTTTACCTGACCTATGACGCACATTCCTAGACAACAATAATTCCATCAGTCGATTCATGGCTTTGGCAGGCAATCAGACAAAAGAAAAAACGTATGAAGAATAGTAGCAGTAATTAAGCGAAGTGCCATGGATATTGAGGGATGAGAAGGTTGGGAAGGTCGCTTGCCTTGTCAAGAAAGGTAGTGGAATTTGAAGAAGACGAGCGAGGATAGCTGGTTGAAGGTCTACTATCGAATTTCCTGCGTTTTGATGGAGTCGGCGGTTGCTGCCGCTCATCTGTTCGAGATTTTGTTTTGCGAGGCAGGAGTCGAGATGGAGAGACAGATGACGCACCACCGTCGCCATCCGGCTGTTTACTTCGCCTCTTACCCCCTCTTCTTCTCTTTCTCCTTCCTCTCTCCACCGTTTCTTCCATCTCTCTCTGCGCCGCTCTGTCCGACCTCCTGGCCTGCGTATACGGTGAAAAAACGAACCGCATATTGAACCGCTCGACGTATGGTACTATTGAAGCGGTACCGGTTCAGCATTAGCTGCGCCCTGAATGTAAGCATTATATTCCTGCCATGTAATATCATTTACAATAATAAATTTAGAATATAATAAAATTTAATTAATTATAAATAAAAAATCAATATATTGATCAAAATAAAAGAAATAGCCTAAACTATAAAAATAAAAGATAATTAATAAAAAATCCAATTTAATTCAAATTCGATTCAAATGTGCTATGAAAGTTATTTATAAATCCTTAGGATGCTGGGCTTTTGTAAAATAGACTTTATAAATTTGCTTAATTATAAATTAAATTCTGAGTTTTACATATTCATAAAATAAGTTTTGAAAGTTTTAAATTACTATAGAATAAATCCTATAGACAAACTTACAGTATTTATTTTTAAAAAACCCCATACCATGTAAAAGATAAAAATTGTAAAACCCTCTCCTTTTTCCTCCCGGTGACACTAATCTATCATTAATAATATTACCTTTTTCACTCTTATTTATATTTTAAATAATCAATTTTACTTTTTCATTAAAATTTATCTATTTAATAAGAGTAACTATAAAAAATAAAATCGAAAGGAAAGTATAAATGATGCATAATTGTATCCACCTTAAAAGCGTAAGCGTAGCAAATGATCGGAAGGCTCCGAACTGATCCGTAAAAACATACGTTGATGGCGACTTAAAAGAAAGATTGTATGGCTAAATAGCACATCACATTAAGAAATAAAAGAAAGCAATTTGAAAAAGTTTTCTTAATAATATATATATATATATATATGGGCTTGGTTTGGACAGTGAATTAGAAAGGGGAAAAGGGATATGAGATAGCCATACAGGATTTTACGAAAAAATAAAACAAGTAATTAAAAAAATAGATAAAATAAGAAAAATAGGATTAACATGGAAAAAAGTGGAAGATTTGCTGCTTGACAGCAACTCCATCTATCAATTACAAGATCCAGCAAACACAAAAAAAGAAATTATTAATAAAGAAAAGCCCTTTTCGAATCTCCGCAAAGATCGTCCATTGCATATTGCTTCCAGAATCTTCCGGTTTGAAGCAACATCTCTGGTGGACCACGGATTAAATCTCGTGATTGACGGACCGGTGGCATGCAAAGCTTTCGCCTTTTTTTTTCTTCTTGTCCTGGACTCGCCTAGTTCCGTATTTATCATAGACGAGACCGAGGCGAACGGGGGAGAGAGACCGTTAGGTGCCCAGTCCTCATCTCTCTTCTGCCTGTAGAGGTAAGCTCCAAAATCAATTCCTTGCCCTTCTCTATCAAACAAAGCAAAATTAACATCAAAACATCTTTCTTTGATCGGAATTCTTCCATTCCCCGCACATAATACATACAACCAACCAAAATTCCTTCTTCTCATGGCTGCCGACGAAGACGCTGATGCCGTCCTCAGCGACGTCGAGGCGGAAGATCCCTCCCCGTTATCTCTCGACGACGAAGACCTCTCCAACGACCGCCTCCGCCAGCTCGCCGCCGATCTCGAACGCGAGCGCAAAGCCCGGGAAGTCGCCGAATCGTCGAAGTCCGATCTCCAGGTCTCCTTTAACCGACTCAAGGTCCTCGCCCACGAGGCCATCAAGAAGCGTGATGAGGCGCTGCGAGATAAGGAAGAATCGCTCCGTTCCAATGAGAAGCTGTCGTCCGAATTGGCGGAAGCCGGCCGGCTCAAAGATGAGGTTTTGAGGCAGAGGGATGAGATTGGCCGGCAGCTGGAGGAAGTCGCCAAGGCGAAGGACTCTTCGCGGGCGGAGATTGAGTCGGCTGCGCAGATGCTCATCACGGGCATTGATAAGATCTCTGCGAAGGCCAGTAGCTTCAAGAATTTCGCGGCAGGCGGCCTCCCTCGGTCTCAGAAGTACTCGGGGCTGCAGGCCATTGCTTATGGGGTCATCAAAAAGACGAATGAGATTGTTGAAGAACTGCTCAAGCAGGTGGATGCGGCAAGCAAGTCGAGAAATGATGCACGTGTACAGATGGAGCAGCGGAACTATGAGATTGCCATTGAAGTTTCTCAGCTTGAGGCTGCGATTAATGGGTTGAGAGAAGATGTTGCAAAGAAGGCTGTGGAAATTGAGAATTTGGGGAACTTGATTGCTGAAAGGGATGCAAAGATCTCGGAGATGGAGACAGAATTGGCGGAGACCAGACAGGTTGGAGAGGAGGGTGAGGATAAGCTTAGGAGCTTGGAATTCAAGGTGGACTCACTGCGGCCTTTGATTGTTGAGCAGTTGCATTATATATCGAGAAGCCATGAACAGGTCTGTGAAATTATTAGGACTGTTGTCGGGGTTGATAAGGTAGATCAGATGGGTTTGTCCGACTCTGTGTTCTTGTCGAATGAAATGGATATGGAGGAGAATCTGCGTGCTTCTCTGGCTGGAATAACGTCTATCCATGAGCTGGCCAAGTTGGCTGTGGAGAAGGTGAAAGATGGAATGGAAGGGAAGATCAGTAAGGTAAAATGTCTGAATGAAACAATCTCTCGGTTGATGACTGAGAAAAAACATATAGGCTCCTTGCTTAGAAGTGCCTTGTTAAGTAAGACTGCATCAGACCCATCTTCCAAAGCAAGTGAAGTTCTACATGCTGCAGAAAATGGCCTAAGAGAAGCAGGGATGGATGTGAAATTCAATTATCTCATTGGGGCTGGGAATGATCAGGTGGCTGATGATAAGCAGCACAGGTTTGAGAGTGAGGAGGATGAAGTCTACACATTGGTATGCCCTATGTGCCTCTAATCAAGAAGATGCTTTTCTGTTTGGTTATGTTTCAGTTTAAACTTGGCTTTATTTGTCTGCAGCTGGAAATTATTATAGAGCTTTAATGTGTACAAACGTGTACTTTGTTTTGTAGGCTGGTGCCTTAGAGAAGATTGTCCAGGCATCTCAACTGAAGATCATTGAGTTGCAGCACTCCATAGAAGTTCTCGAGTATGTTTGCTCTGTAAAAGAAGAGTTTTGAATTATCTCCTGCCTCACGACTGCTCTAGTTTTTATTTTTCATTGTTGATACATTTTATTGTTTTGGGCTGATTCTCTTTATGATGTGGGTAGCGCCACCACTGCAACAATGAACAATTGTTTGGTTTTTCTTTTTATTTATTTTTCCGACCTAAGTTATCAATTCACCTCGAATCTACAGTAGAAAATATTTTATGTCTGAATATGAGCTTTTGTCTTGGGTGAAGGAGGCTTTGTTGGTTGGTGAGTGTAATTATTGCTTAAAAGGTTAAAACCAATGAAGCTACTTATATTAACACAGTTGAAAAAGCTCAAGAATTATTTATTGAATGTCAAATTTGAAATTATTTAATGATTTAAATGTGACAACTTAGGAGTAGAGCAATGATACCCAATATATGTTAGGCACAGTTGCAAGCCCAGTAGCAGAAATGTCCAGGCTGGAATATTCAAAAAACAAAAAAGATAGATATTGTTGGTGAAGTTACGAAAATGCAGGGGCCCACTGAGGATGTGACATAAGATAGATAAGAACGATATAACAGGATGAAGGTAACTGACCTCAGTTAGGAGGGAAATGGCTTATGATGATGATTATGAGGTTCAACGCTAGTGCAATCTGCACTCCCGTATTGGATGTTGCTTAGGAGCAGCCTTCATAAGATGTATAAGTGCCAGTGACTTGTCCTTACGGGGAAATTTCAAGTGAGCTATCCACAGAAAAGCCATATCAGTTACCACGATATAGATACCTAGAAGAATTGCAAATTCCTGGATAGGGCACCTTTTTTCCCTCTCCTGTTATGTTCTTTAAATGTTTACTAAAAAAAATGTTTACTTTGTAGTTTGTACAACAGCTTGGCCAATGCAGATGCTACATTTATGTGCTATGACTGGGCTAGATGTGCTTGCCTATGCTATAAAAAGGCTCATCCAATGCAAGAGGCTCTACAAATGCAGGGTCTAGGGAGGTTGAGATATACAGAATACTGATATTTCAAAAACCACAAGTACCACAAGTAATTGATCAATTTGTGGACCATATATATGACTTTGTTGTTGGGTTATAGATCCTCATATCATAGTCTTTAACTTTTTTATTTTGATGCCTCTTTGGGAATGCTTAGTGTTGGTCCTTCACTTTTGATCTCTTTTTTGACGCAAATATTTGGCCATTGGTGACAGTATTATTCTTTGCTATGGAAGAGTTACATATATATTTCAAATAGTTGTGAATAATTGTCTTCAATATTAAATGATTCTTGCAAACCCACTGGATGCTATTCTAAAAATGTGCATGGTGCAAGTGCTCTTTGCACATGGAGTGTAATGCATTGGGTTGATGTGGTCCTCTTAACTATTGGTTGGTGCAATGCTTATCTTAATTCAGATTCACTGTGGCTGCAATTATATTAAAGAGATCCAACCCTTGATTCTGCATAAGATACATCATGATATATGTACAATTTAAACTGTTGAATTACCGTAACTGCTTTGACAGGAGGTAATGTAAAAAGAAGGGCTTATTTTCTTGCTATATGGACCGTGTGGAATCACAGGTTATTCTCTTTTTCAAATGTCTACTTGGTATGGCCACCTAAACTGAAAATTGGATTGATTTATACTAATGCAAAAAAAAATATAGAAGGGTATCCACTCAGATGACGGTTGAGTTGGAAAATCTGTCATGACCGAATCAAGATATGCACTTCATATTGGAATAATAAAGAGAAAGATGGATGAACTTGTATTAAAACTATACATGGCTCCTCGTTTACTAGTTCAACTCCTTTTGCTTGTCTTCTGGTTTTTATCCTGTTTCAGTGTATCAAATTCTTAATCAAGCTTAGAACTTAATGTTTTGGGCAGAGTAGTTACATTTTGTTTTTATCTTGCTTTACTGTCTTAAGGGCTGAGTCAAGTCTACTTAAGAGGCATGTGGAGGCTCAAGCAAAAGAGCTCAGCCAAAAAACAAATCAGATGAAAGAACTTGAAGAGAAGGAGAAAGTGGCGAATGAAAGTGTATTTGTCTTCTCCAATCACTTATTGAGTTTTTAAAAACCTTGCCAATATTATCTCCTTCGAAAAAAAAAAAATAGCAGCATAAAAAACTAGCTGCTGCTCTATGATGGCCATGAGTCAATCATGTTTACTTCCTGCCACTTTTATGAATTGAGCATTAATCAGGGATATTTACATTTCTAGGTTGAAGGCCTTATGACAGACATTGCAGCTGCAGAAGAAGAAATTGCAAGATGGAAAGCAGCTGCAGAGCAAGAAGCTGCAGCAGGCAGAGCTGTCGAACAGGATTTTTTGGCTCAGGTATGCATTCACAATGGGTAACATTCAGTCTAAGATGTTAATTTTGAAATTTTGTTGGTTTGACCGTTAGTGTATCCTTAACTATTTATTTTGAGGTTACCAAAATTTAAATTACAATTGAACCCCAAACAAAGTATTCCCAATTAAATATTTAAAAACAAACAAATCCTGATATCTATGCTTGTGCCTAAAGCAAATATTACATCATGTTCTCCATCATTCTTCCTAGATTGGAAGAAATTCACCCTCAAGTTTTAGAGTTGATCTAAGATTCTAAATCAATAAATTCTTCTTGTAACGTATTTTTTCGACTTAGATGGCAGTTAATGATGTAAACCAATGTGTCAAACTGACATTTTATTTGTTGGACAACACTTTGGGGAAACCATTTAATTCTTTGCTTTTTCGTGATTCTCCTTGTGTTTTTCCTAGGCTTCCAATTTGTCAACAATGGGCACCATATCAATCTAGTTTGCCGAACTCTTGAATTCATCCTCATGTGATGTCTTCTGAAAAAGTCGCCTTTCCATTGTTAAGGTGGATTCAATATTCGGAACAATCTTAATCATTTTTACTTTCATATCTTCTATTTTTTTTCATTTGCCCAATATTTGAATCTACCTCTGCGTTTAAATGTTCGATGATCTTAAGTTACCCGTTAGTTAATTGCTCCTCAGTAATCAAATCAACTATTTCTTTCTGCTTTTCAAGCTTTATTGCTGAAAAATCTGACAACTTCTCAATGATCAAATCCATATCCATAGATTCATTTGACTATTTGCTGATCATAACCTACAGAACTTTGTGGTGGGAAATTGATGGTTTCTTGATGTAGGAACATTTACTAGGATTTCCCTTGGACAAATGACATTGATAATATTCTTTATATGGGAGAGAAATCTTCACCTGAACCATTATTGGCAACTACTAATGAAAGTCTACTCCAGCTATCTAAATGGGTCTTTTGTCGAGGTATAGAAAGGATTAAAGGATTTAACTAAGAAGAGAATTCTTTTTTTCATTCGATCCAGTTTCCATTCATGTTGGCTCTTATTCCAGGCTTTACTGGATTTTATGAGGTTCTTCTTTAGCATTGATGGCTGGCTCAATAATAGAGAGAGCTGGGATGGGCCCTGTTACAAGGCAAGCAACAGAAAACTTTCTTTTGCTGGGCCTAAGACCATCTAGGAGGCTCAACTATGGAACTGAATTATTCTTCACAAGTTTTAGACATCTCCTGGAAGCTTGCACCTCCCACCTGTCAATATCTTCCTTGATACCTGTTGGGCAGGCATAAAAGATTCTTTTCAAGCTTACAGTGAGAATTTAAAAACCCTCCCACCAGCTACCATTGCCCATTTGTTAAGAAATATTTTGCCATTCATTCCTCTTATTAAATTTTGAACTGTTGTTTTTGATGCACCTTCTTCTCAATCTCACTAATCTTCTTGAACTCAGCCTGCTTTTATTAAGCTACTAGCTTAGGTGGTCATTACACCTCCTTAATCTCCTAAAAGTGTTCCCCTCTCTGGACTCAGGCTCTATGTATTTGCTTGGTTATCTTCCCATGATGATATTGGATCCATTGTTTTGTATTCTACCACTACCATGACAAAAGGATGTTCTCATTGAAGCTTGAAATGTTTTTTTACATTCGCAAATTGTTGAAACTTTGATCTTAACCATGGCTTCCTGGATTGCTGGTTACCTTTAGTTTGTCAGTACAGAAGTAGGTGCATGGTAAGACTAATTTCCAATATGCACATTATGCTTGGGGTAGGATCATATGTGTTACCCTAATTTGCATCTAACTTATATATGCAGAAGTTATATTGTTCACAGAACATGTCCAACGATGTATATTGATCACAAGAAGCAGAGTTTTTAGATAGATGAGGCAAGGGAAGTTGTAAATTGAGAACTAGAGAAACAGGAAAATGCCTTAAAATCTAAAGGTTTTAGCATTTGTCCAACTAAGACTAAAGTACATGGAATGTAATTTTAATAATAATAGGATTCAAATGATGAGTCAGTTAAGATTTTTGGTCAAGAAGTACCTTGAAGTGCTACTGCAGACATTTCATGTATTGAAAACACTGGGAAACTAATAACAAGAATGGAAAGCTAAGCAACCTGTTTTGATAACATAAAATGAGAGTTTGGGGAATATCTTGTGTCTTTCACTAACGGGGTGTCAATTGCAGGTCTTGATGCACTGGGATGCAGAGTTTCTGTTGTATTTTTCCTTTGAGAGGGTTTTATTTAAGGGCTCAATATGGTTAATGCAGGTGTTCGCACCCTTCGCAGTGTGCAGGACATTTTGGGTAACAATCATTTTCTGGGTTATATCTGGATTGAAGTCCATAGTCCCTGGCCAATCTGTCACACATAGAATTAAGCGATATTTGTTTTGAGTTCCCAAAAGTGGATTAGATTGTGATTTTTAGGAAATTGGTGAAGTTGAGTTTGTGAAGTTGTATCCAAACAGCCCCCTAATTGTATGGGGTGCCTATGGGAGTGCTGGATGCCCCAGAAATATCCCCAATCTTTAGATCCTGGCTTTCCTTCAGAGCTCTAAATGATTTTCCAAGGAGGGTAAAAATAGGGGTTGCCAAGGGGAGACAATCGCAGCATTTCAGGGCATTTTTGGATGGTCTTATTCATATTGGGTTTTAGCGTATGATAAGCAGGAATCACCAACTGCTGAACCACGAGTAACATTAGTTTCACTTCATGATGGGGTTGGACATATCTAATGCATCAGGATCCAGTAATTTTATCAAAGCTCATTTTTTCATATTGGATGTGGTAGCATTATACTAGAGCATGATTGGACCCTGATATTTCAGTCAGCTTTTCCTGAATTTGTGGGTGTTTCCTTCACTCCTAATTTGAAATTCTAGAAGGTTTTGACTGTTTTTGGTTGTGCTGTGCAGTTGGCGTTCCTCAGGCAGGAATCAGAGGATGCAAAACAAGCCATGGTGGAGTCAGAGAACAAGATCAAGTTCAAAGAAGAGACAGCAGCAGCAGCCATGGCAGCTAGAGATGCAGCTGAGAAATCATTGAAGTTGGCAGACTTGAGGGCTTCAAGGCTGAGGGAGAGGTTGGAGGAGCTAACTCATCAAGTAGAAGAATCAGACAGCCGGGAAGATTTAGGGAGCCAGACTAGGCAGAGGTACATGTGTTGGCCTTGGCAATGGTTGGGTTTGAACTATGTAGGTAACCCAGCACAAGTCCATCAGAGCTCGAATGAAATGGAGCTCTCAGAACCCTTCCTTTAGTTCAATCTATATCACGTCATGTAATCTTCTTTTCCAATTTGTACAGAGTAAAAGAAGAAAAAGGTAAATGATTGAGTTGGCTTTTGTTTGACTTGTTTTATCTTCTTTTAGTCCATTGTCATGGAACAACATTGCTAGGAATTTGCATTCACGTAAGCTCAGAATCAAGCTTCGTTGGAGGGTTTTCTGCTCCCTTTTTGTTGAGGATGAGAAGGTAGATTAGGAAATTGGTCACAAATCACCATACATGACAACATATGATAGGTCTATCGTTTGTCACTGCCCTCACCTTGGGGGCCTGAAAGCGAGTGCATGCATTAGGATTTTATTTTATTTTTGTCATTTTAGGGGCATTTAATTTGGATCTTATTGTAAATTTTATTTCATTGAGAATTATCTAACAATTTTTTTTGTTAAAAAAATATTTATAATTTTTGTTGCATGGGTTTTGTAAATGTTATAGACTGCATTAAGTTTTTTAGGCTTTTGATGAATTAAAAACTACAAGTGTTCCGTCTTCCCCTTCTTTTAACTGTTACTGTTTTTTTGTCTTTCTTCTCTGTTCTTTTCTGCTTGTCTCCTTGTTTCACTTTCTTTCCTTTGTCCTGGATCAGTTGTAACTTTGAAGGAAATGAAAATGCTCCACCATGGTGCTTTGATCCTTCCTGGCTTTTTACGCATTCCTTGTGAATGCTTTGTCAAAATAAGATGACAATATCCGTCCGATGGGTGCGGAGAAAAATGCTGGGAGAATTGAATTGACTTGTCTGGTCTTTGATTCCAGTGAGTCAATGGCCAATCCGGCCAACCTGTCCCAGTCATGGTCGGCTGGTTTCGATGGATGGAAGATGCCTATTTGGTGGAAACATGTAATGGTATCGTAGGGAATTGCAGAGGAACAAGAAGAGTCGTCTATGAATTTCCTTCGTATTTGCTGTTTAGACTTTAGATACGGCTGTGTTTGACAAAATATAAAAATTATGGTTTGCATTTATGCATGAAGTAGAAAAGATAAATTAAAGGAGGATAGAAGTGGCTAATAATTTTAAAAATGAATTAAAGAGGCTTTTAATGCTTATGATAATTAAAGATTATCAAGGTGTATTTAGTTGTATCAACCAAATGTGATATAATATTCAAAAATAAATAAATATCATGATAATTTTAAGCATGTTGCGATACAGTTGCATAAATATCATCATTTTAATTGTTTTTACTTATTTTTAAAATTATCAGGTCTTGCAAGAGCCATTTTATTTCTACTTGTTGTTATCTCTTGTTTATAAAAAAAAAAAAAAAAACAAAGCACAAAACTTTAATATTTTGTTAGTGCAACTAAAACTATACTAGAAATATGCTAAGGTTAAAAATTCATGATATAGTATTTCATCATGATATAAATATGTACAAAAGCCATGAGTTTGGATTTTTTTTTTTTTTTTTTTAAAATCCACTTTGGGAATAACAATGAGTAGGCCAAGTTAGCTTGAAGGAATAGAGAATTGCATGAAGAGAACATGATTCCTGTCCCAGAAGAGGATTTAATATAATGAAGAGAGATTGCAATGAGATTCCCTAAACTTTTTTTATAAATTGATATAGATACTAGCTTGGTTGGGGATGGGTGTGATTTGAAAATCACCAAAACCTTGAGGACACTGAAAGCTGAAGTGTTAAACATGCTTCAAACTCATAAGCATATCACTAAACAAAATACTTCTGAGAAATCTTGAGTATAACTGAACTGTTTCCCATGCTGTAACGTCAACGATGGCTTCTTCGTTTCTCATCATCTCCTCACTCGATCAAGATCTCCGTTTCCAGCAGTTGAGACACTGTAATGTTGCGTATTGCATCAATTTTGTAATATATATTAAGACCGAAGTATGGAGTCTGGGCTCCAAAACTGAGATACGTCTAAGATGAGTTTATTATTCAACAGTAGTATCCTGTAAAGAGATGAAGAATAAATCAATACTAAAACAATTCAAACTGCTTTTCAGACATTCACGGATTCAATAAGTTTGTTCGTTTTCTCACGTGTTGCTATTTTGTAAAGACCTCTACATGGATGCCAGACGCCCAAAGATCAAGATTATAACTGTAAACTCTTATGGAAAAAGGCGAGATTGATTTACCAAGAACAGCTGAGCTTATCAGATAAATGAACTAGAGAGAGAGAGAGAGAGAGAGAGAGAGAGAGAGAG
>JAYJMB010077334.1:161949-173080 GCA_036873735.1 Pouteria campechiana
AGAGAGAGAGAGAGAGAGAGAGAGAGAGAGAGAGAGTTTTTACCTCTTCCAATGATTTTTAGTCTGGCTCAAAAGTAAGATTGGACTTCTTTATTAATAGTGGAGTACAGGGCCTTAAAAGTGGTTAATCTTCCCATTCTACTCCTTCCCACCGTTATCTTATTCCTTCTCTGCCAAAGCATAAGGAAGGAAGATTCCTAAGTTCCGGGCAAACTTGTACATGATTGTTTCCAAAGAAACCAAAGTCAGTTGCCCGGCGCAAACGCTTTTTAATTTTGGTGACCTCCTTAGATGTAGAAAGCTTAATCTCTGGAGAGCATTGTCAGGCAGAACTTGCACCATCTCCTCGATTTCATAACAACAAATTATCGAAATCTCTTCTAATTGATGCAGACGTTCAACTATGCTAGAGGAGGAGACCATTTCAAGCTCGGACGGTCATCAGTACATATCTTTCTCAGTCGCCGAAAGCGTGCAGGTGGCAATGGTTCTCCAACATCGAATACCTCCAAATCAGGTAACTTTAAGAGTTCCAATAACTCTAAACAATCCAATGCATCATCTCCAACTTCTCTCCAGTCTGTGATGCTTTTTAGTCATCGAAAATGAATTGATATGAATCGATCTCAAGTTTTTGGTGTTGGTTTGAAAAAGGAAGGCTTAGATAAGCTCTGTTGTGAAGGGGATTTGATTTTCCGTCACCTCCACATGAACATGCTAATTGTGAGCATATGTTGTTGTCATGTGTAGTGCTAGGGACCAAAACCTGATACTTATAGAGCTCGGAGGCATGCCCATTAAATGTTTGGAGCTATCTACGACGCCGGCCGCATGGGCTGTTGTGGGCAAACTTGTCTGCATTTGGTGCCCCCCGCATGGGCTGCGATGGGCAATGCGCATGGGCGGTTGCATTGTGGTGGGTCAGGCCAACTTTATTCTAACAGTCTATCACTTGATTGCAGATCACCAATTTAATACAGAGATTTTAACAAACATGTGATCACACACAAAATCTCTAAATATCCATTCTAATCAAATAGAACTAACAATGCAAGCCTTAGCGATCATACATCTAATTGTGACATACTTTCTTCCAAGTACTATAACATTGTCAAATTTATCTAATTGAATACTTTATGGATTTTATCTTTATGAACAACTGTTCAAAATATTGTTAAAGTCCTCTTTATCATCCCAACTAATCCTCTACGATTGACATGAGTACAAAATGCCTTTATTGTAAGATCCTTGGTCATTAGATTAGCTACAATAAGATCCGTACCAATGTGTTCAAAAGACATCTTCTGTTTCTGAATCCATCTCGCAATGACTTGCCATTTAACCTTAATGTACTTGTTGCCACTAGTAATCTTGTTGGCATTGGACAAAAATATAACAACTGAGTTGTCACAATATATCTTAATGGGTCTGAAAATAGAATCCATCACCCTCAATCTTTGAATAAACTTTATTATCCAAACTGCATGAGTACTAGTCTCATAACATGCAAGGTACTCTAAATTGTAAGCAAAAGTTACTTCTGACTTTTCTATGACAGTGCACCTCCAGTCATAATGAATATATATCCTGTAGTAGATTTGTTGATAACTGTTCAGCCAGCCAAGTCAACATATGAAAATTCGACAATATCTAGCTGATTTGTTCTTCTGTATACGAGCATATAATCTTTTGTGCCTTATAAATAATGAAGTACTCTTTTTGTAGCTCGTTAATGCTCCACACTAAGATTACTTTGAAATCTGCCCAATATGTTTGTAATATATGCAATATCTGATCAAGTACAAGTCTGTGCATACATCAAACTCCCAATCAAAGATGCATATAGAATATTATGCATCTACTTTCTTTCCAAATCATTCTTTGGATATTGGGAAATGAATAATTTATCACCTTTAACCACTGGCATATCACAAGGTGAGCAATTTTTTATTCTGAATCTTTTCAATATTTTGATAATGTAAGCCTTCTGGGATAATTCAAATAAACCCCTGGATTTATCTCTATGAATCTCTATGCCAAGAACATAAGAAGATTCTCTCACATCTTTCATATCAAAATTATTAGAAAGGAATTACTTTGTCTCACGGATTAGTCTCAAATCACTATTAGCAAGCAAAATATCATCCATATATAAAATCAGGATATTAAACTTGCTCTCACTCAATTTAAGGTATATACAGTTATCTATTACATTTTCTTCAAATTCAAATGAAGATATCACTGTGTGAAAATTTTTATACCATTAGCAGGTTGCTTATTTTAATCCACAAATGGGCTTTTTAAGCTTACAAATCATATGTTTATTGTTACTAGATATAAAACTTTTAGACTGCTCCATGTAAACTTCCTCTTCAAGTTCCCTATTCAAGAAGCTTGTTTTAACATCCATTTGATGTAGCTCTGGATTAAAATAAGCTACTAGACTCATAATTATCCTAAATGAGTCCTTTATTGATATTAGTGAATAAGTCACATGGTAATCAATGCTCTCTCTTTGGGTAAAACCCTTAATAACTAAACGAGCCTTGTACTTCTTTATTACCCTTAGAATCCCTTTTAGTCTTAAAGACCTATTTACACCCAACGAGTTTTATTCCATCAGGTAATGGTACTAACCTCCATACTTCATTAGTTACCATTGATTCATTTCATCTTTCATGGCATTGTACCAATATTTAGATTTGTTAAAATTCGTTACTTATGAAAATGATGAAGGTTCATCTTCCAACAGATATACCACATAGTCATCTGAAATATCCAGTTTTCTAATCCTTGAAGATCTCCTTAATTCCTGACGTACGATGGGTTGTGGCTCTAGCATATTGATTTCTTATGGTATCTCAACTAATAAGTTAGGATCATCTTGTGGTTGATCTATGACAATTGGTTCTCTTTGCACTTGAATATTTAGTGTTAAATCTTTATGATGATCAATTACCATATCCTTATGAGCACTAACACTCCCTTCCTCAAGATTAATGATCTGAGTTTTACCACTCCCATTAAAATCCTCATCCTTCAAGAATCTGACATTTCTTGATTCCACAATAATAGGCGTATGTGAAGGACAATAAAACCTAAACCCTTTAAACTTATCAGCATATCTGATAAAATAACAATTAATTGTCTTTGAATCCAATTTTTCTTTATGTGGGTCATCCTCACACATGAATATGTGTGAGTTTGTGTTTTCATCCTTTCCATAACTCAAATAGAGTTTTAAATACCGCCTTGGTAGGAACCCTATTTAATAGGTACACAGTTGTCTTTATGGCATCTCCCCATAATGAAAGTGGCAGAAGTGAGTGACTTATCATACTTCTAACTATTTTCATTAATGTCCTATTTCTCCTTTCAGCTACTCCATTTTTCCTAGGTTCTCCAAGCATTACATACTGAGACACTATGCCCTGTTCCTTAAAGAACCTTGCAAATAAATCTAGTTTTTGTCCTATACCTATATATCTGCCATAATATTCACCATCACGATCTTTATTTTATGTCT
The DNA here is from genome assembly GCA_036873735.1 of Pouteria campechiana. Classification (NCBI taxonomy): domain Eukaryota; kingdom Viridiplantae; phylum Streptophyta; class Magnoliopsida; order Ericales; family Sapotaceae; genus Pouteria; species Pouteria campechiana. The sequence goes on from JAYJMB010077334.1 coordinate 165,476, forward strand.
TGTTTACCCTTCCACTTCAACTCGATTGGCTTTAAATGCATCAAAAATTTTAAACTTATCATGTAAAAGAAACATGTACATAAAACATGAGTAGTCATCAATAAAGTTTATAAAAATTATTTGGCCATCTAAACAAGAAACTTTGAAAGGAGCACATTCAGAGCATATATATAAGTGTGAATAATTTCAAGAATCTCGTTTGCTCTTCTAACAACTTTGTTAATCTTGATGGTTTACTTTCCCTTAATGTAACTCACACAAGAATTAAAATCAGTAAAACTAATGTTGTTCAAAATCTCATCTTTTACCAATTTTTGAATTCTCTTAATGGAGACATATCCTAATCTTCTGTGCCATAAAATAGATAAGTTATCATCCATATGACCACGTTTAATGCCAAACATAGTATCATACAAAACTAAATTAGAATTTTTATCAGATAAGTTCAAGGAGTAAAGACCATTGACTAGCAATCCAAAATGAGCAACAATAGACTATTTCAAAATAGTCAATTTAGACTTATCAAAATAAAATTAATATTCTAATTCAACAAGTTTAGAGATTGATAACAAGCTTCTAGAAAATGATGGGACAAAAAGGGTATCTAGTAAATCTAAGATATAACAAGTGGAAAGAACAAGTCTAAAAGTCTCAACAAACTCCACATATGAGCGCATCTTGTTCCCCATATAAATATAGCGCTCACTTTTTGTTGGTGACCTTTAGGTCAGAAATCCTTACAAGATGTTAGATACATGAATAGTGGCACTTAAGTTAATCCATAATGATTTAAAAGGCACATTAATCAAATGAGATTCAAAAACAAAAGAGAGATTACCTTTCTTTTTAAGTTGGGAAGCGTACTTCTAACATTCCTTTTTGAAATGTCTTGCCTTTTTACAAAAGAAACACTTCTTTACCCTTAAGTGTCCCTTTTGGCTTTTGACTTTAGGTTTTTCTTTACCCTTTCCTTTTTCCTAAAAATTTTTCAGAATCCTATTCACCTCCCTAAAAAACTAGATAGGCACTTTCTAGCTTCTCCTACTTTAACCTCCCTTCTTCAACACACATGACCACTAATTCATTGAGTGCCCATTTAGCTTGATTGGTGTTGTAGAAAATCTTAAATTGCCCGTATTCTGATGGGAGAGAATTGAGTGTGAAGTGAACAACAAAGGATTCATGAAAACCTATACCTCTCTTTTTTAAACATGTCGCAATGTTTCTCATTTCCATAATATATTTTCGTATACCTAACGTTCTAGTATGTTTCATAAATGACAATTTACTCATAAGATTGCTAGCAACTACCTTGTTTGAGCTAATAAATTGATCATCAATAGCTTTTATATATTCCTTAGTTATTTTAAAGTCAGGAATGGATCCTCTTATTCCCTTAGAAATATGGGATTTGATCAACATTAACTCATTCGATTAGACTTTTCTCATTCCTTGTGTTCCTTTTTTTTATCCTTAGCACTTTCATTAGTTAGAGCAGGGGGTTGGTCAATCCTTAATGACAGGTCTAGATCCATATATTCTAAAGCAAATGTAATTCGATCTATCCATTCTGAAAATTTATTCCCAAAAAATATTGGGATACGAGATGTCATGTCAATATGAGTTGCAATCACTATACAGTGCCAATATATCAAATGATATACAAGATATTTTACTGAATATGATGAATTAAATGATATTGTAATGCCTAATAAGCATATAATCTATACCTATGTGGCGACTAGATTTTATGCCAATTAGGTTAAGTGCAATATTATTTCAACATCCTAATTAATTCATTAAGTTAAAAATTTTCTTTTGGGATGAGATTCTTAAATTAATAAATTAATCATAATTTTGATGATATTTTTCAATTTGGCAACTTTATGAATTTCATTTAATATTTCTTTTGTGGTAATATCATCTTTGTATGTTATGGGTTGCTATGGCTATACCCATTCAACATCAAATTTCATTATGAATTTTATAATCTATTTTTTCATCAAGGTTGCTAGGGTTATGCCTAAATAAGAAAATAAATTTAATGAAATCCAATTGCATCATCATTTTTTTTTGGAAAATAATCATAGATCTTTAATATGTATACATACCTTATGATACATAATTAATCAAGCATCAAACATAATGGTCTAGTTGAGATTCTCCAGCTTTTACAAAATCAACCGTGGATCTAAACAGTGAATTTAATAATTACATCCATAAAATAATGAATTGTTAAAATAATTACAACATTCATTGATCCCCAATTAAAATTACAACCAAATAAGTTCGGTAACCAAGACATAAATCCACATTCATCCTCACAAATAAATCATTAAATAAAATGCATTTTCACTTAATTGTAAAGGCATGAAAATAAAGCATAAATAATCAATATAAAAAATGATATTTAATGATTTTGAATGGCAATTTTAACCCTAATATTGTTCATGTATACTATTTATGTGTATTATTCATACACTGTTCACATACACTATTTATGCACTGCTCATGCACACTATATACTATTCAAATATTATACATATAATGTACATATATTGTTCATATGCACTGTTTATTTGTTGTACGGGTATACTTTTCAAATATACGATACATATATTGTTCATGTGCATTGTTTATTTACTGTACAAGCACTATACAAGTTTGAAAAAATTGACAGAATCACTATATAAATTTGAAAAAGAAATTCATAAAATAATCATTAATCGTCTTCGTTTCCTTTTCCTTTGCTTCAGATGGCAGCCATGGCTACTAGAGACCCATTCAATTTTTCATGAAAGAAAATGATTCCAGCGACGACTTTAGCATATCACAAGCCATAGTCAAAACCAAGCTCTGATACCATTTTCCATCACCTCTACACAAATGCGTTGATGGGGAGCATATGCTATTGTCGTTTGTAGTGATGGGGACCAAAACCTGATATTTATAAAGCTTGGAGGCATGCCCATTAAATGCTTGGAGTTCCATGCATTTATTATCATTTGTAGTGTCGCCCGCATGGACTGTTGTGGGCAAAACTCATTTGCATCCGGTGCCACCCGCATAGGCTGCTATGGGGTGGGCTAAGCAACCATTATTCTAACACTTGGAACAACCTCATATCTACAGGGGTGTGCATGGGCAGGGTTCGGTTAGGGTTTGAAGTTGCTCAACCCTAACCCTATGTATAAAATACATGTCCAACCCCAACCTCTTCCCTACTTTTAAAACTTTTGCCCAACCTTTACCCTAACTCTTTAGGTTTGATTCGAGTTTGAGTTTTTAATACACAACCAAACATAAAAGGGTAGATAAAAATAGTACCTTATGATGTTTAAATTTGATGTCATCATGCTTGTCATGTTGAATCCACCTCATGGCAAATTTGCTACCTGTTAAAGTAGTGTACAAAAGGTTATAGACTAAATTTGCTGGATGTTGAACATCAAAGGATGCATGATTGTACCAACAAGTTGTAATTGTAACTTATGGTATATTTTATAAATAACAAATGTAGGATAAAGATATTTCATTTATGAAAGAACTTAAAATTCCAAGGGGAAATAGGAGAGGAGAGAAATGGGAAAAAGCAAGGGCGTCGGGCGAATGTGCAATTCGGCATTTTTTTATTTTTATTTTTTAACAGTGATTGAGTTCAGGTTCAATCCGGGTACCCCGAACCTTGAATCCGGACCAAACTCACCATTCAGTCAGGTTCAGGTCAGGTTCTACCCAGTTTGGTTTTTAAAAAAAAAAAATTACAGCCCAACCCCAACCAAATTCGGGCTGAACCCAAGCCCATGCACAACCCTAGATATCTGGGTAACATATGCTATACCTTGGCAGTCGCTCAAGTTATAACCTCTCAGCATGTCTCATGAGCCCCTCAATCTCACTAGGAAAACTTTCGGCAACCCCATATATCTGCAAGCTTATCATCGTACATTATGCTAGGAGATTTTCGTGCCAATATAAACCTTAAATTCCCTGAAATCTGACCAAAATTGATGGCACACATCATCTGCAGTGAAGCCATGAAGATCCAATAGACAAATTGGGAAGGAAGTTAGGCTTGGCTATGCTGCTGCCTCCCTCGAAGTAGCTATACCATGAAAACATCCTGACAACCTTCAATCCTCCAGAAAGGTTAGTCTGGAGATCGCATTGTGGGGGAATGTTGTAAGGTTAGATGTATAGTTCAGATCCAACAATCCTGCATTGTCTTCTGCCAAGTTTTTTTATGCCGGCCCCTGAGAGATCTAGTAAAGATCCTTCAAAAACACTGCATCCTTCAAAAATGAATGCCCACAGATTCACTAGCAAAGACAATGATGCTGGGAGTGATTTGATGGATGTTCTTCTCAGATCAAGAATCTGAAGCTTGGGCAGCAGTAAGAAGAAACGATCATGAAGTCTTCCCAGGCTGTTATTGTTACAGAGGAACAAGGAAACCAAATTAGGACAGTTGGACTTGATTTGGAGGTTTCTGATATGATTTTGCATCAAAGAAGTCCTTTCTGCACCTTCCCACATGTTCTCGTCAGGGGCCAGCTTTCACAAGGAATTTAGAAGCTTTGATGCATGATGATGAAAAACAAGAATTCATCTATATACCCAAGTCCCGCAACAAATCATTCATCCCAACATGTTGGGTACTTCTAAGCCCATCCAAAGGCATGCGTCCTTGAGCCCGTCAATGATTTCATAACCTTTGTTTAATGCATCTTCAAATTATTAATACTACATATCAATCCTTCTTCAAAATCCCAATACCTCACCACGTCTTCTGTAGGTATTTCCCAGTCTTCTGGGTACAGATAACAATACAAGAAGCATGATTGGATCCTAGGTTCATCGACGCAGTCATAACTATGCTTCAATGGAAGAAACACTTTACGCTCCATACCCGGAATCTCAGCGGCTGATGCTTTCAGTGCCCTCAATGCATTCTTCCACAACTCTTTCTTGTTCTTTTCTCTCATTGCCCCTCTCACTGTCTTGACTGCAAGTGGTAATACGCTGCACTCATTGACAACTTCCTCTGCTAGAGGCCGAATCTCAGGTAGAAGAACCACATTTCCAGCTTTTTCATGGAATAAACTCCATGTTTCCTCCGGCGTTAGAGTGATTTTCTTATCGGCCTCCATGTCATTACATACTCGAATAGATCTAGTGGTTATTGCAATATTGCATCGGCTCTGCTTGTCTGGTATTGGAATTCTAACTTTGCTCAAACTAAATGCTGTCAATAGGTCATATAAGATTAGCATATACGTGATGTTTTTCAATCTTGCAAACAGCCTGCGCATCGTGTTCAATGCTTTCGTTGCTGTCGAAGTTCAAATCCAACTGATTTCCAATCTTTTGTTGGATGAATTCTAAATTGAGGCCCTTGGTCATGGTTACCCATATCACAGCAGCAAAATCATTAACCCCGACAAGTCTATTGTTTATTTCTTTCATTAGCGTAGTTTTTCCTATGCCACCCATGCCATCAATGCATATGATAGCATTGTCATCCTCATGCAAACACTTCCATATCTCCTCCAATGCCTGCTCAGACGTGCTCCGTTTTGTGACCAGAAGCGATGTCTGCATCTACAACCCCCTTCGCCGTCGATGCTCCAAAGCTACTCTACCAAAGGCTCCATTCTCTTTGAGTTTCCCCACATATTTCATCCTTTTAACAACTTTTTTCTCCGATCCGTTGCGAGAGAATTGATCAATGCAGCAGCCATTCAAGCATGTTCTGCTTTCGTTGAACTCTACTTGGATTGACTCAACTTCAGTTACCAAATTGCCGACATCTACAAGCCATTTGTCTGCTTGAGATACCCATGACTTCCCAACTGATACAGCTTTGAATTTCAGCTGTTCTGTTGCATTCTCCAACGTTGCTATGTTATCATTGAGGTTTTTGAGATAAATTGTTGAGAAATAGGACCCCAAAAGAAGGGAGTGATCTGCACAACTGGACCCAAGAAGTCCATGCTGGATGGATTGATGGATGAACAGGTGATAGTGTGTCCACAGGTGGTTGAGAATGCAGTGATAGTATTGTAAAACCACAGTCAAAGACCCTGAGAAAGGAGCCTTAAAACAGAGAAGTAAGACAAAACAAGGAGAAGTAAAAAAGAAGAAGAAGAAGAAGAAGAAGCTAGATTACAATGTAGATAGAGTGGATGGAGGAGAACCTGCTGAGTAGTTTATCAGAAGATCGTGGCGGGATGAATTAGAAATAAATTTTCTGGAAATGATTCTGCAAAGGATTACTCCTCTCAAACTTAGGAAAAGAAAGGGGAAAGTAGGAAGAACTTTGCTTCTGGTGTTTAGGGGTCTTCCTGGTGGAGATATGGCATGCGGACCACAGAAGGTACAGACAAGACACTTGCAACAAGGTCATCTACTTCACTTTTGCCGTCCATCTACAGCTGTTTCGTGGGCCAAGGAACGTAGAAAGTTCTGTGCTTTCCTAACCTTTCTCTTTCTTTCTTATATATGATTTTGTGTTCCACCTGAGTTTACTTTTCACTCAGCCATTCAAGCGTGCGTTTTAAGATCTCATTCATCGGGTGGACTACTTGAGCTCGCAGCTGTCTTGAAATGAAGGATTCAATCACTGGGCATGTCATGAATTTGTGATGAAAGTGAAATTTCAATTAAAAAACTTCCGACACCACCCACAAGCCATTCTTCACCAGAGGTACCTGAGACATCCCAACTGACACAGCATCCTCAATAGTAGGTTGGGACTTCAACACGCTTGCATTTTAGTTCGTGTATCTCAGGTTGTCAAAGTAGTTCTCAGGTTGTCAAAGTTGCCACATTATCATTGATGTTCTTCAGATATCCAATCTGCTGAGAAATAGGACCCTATGGGAAGAGAATGATGTCCACAGCTGGACCCAACAAACAAGTTCTCTACACCATCTAGTTAAGACGGTTTTAGAAGCCAGATGCTAGTGGAGCCTTCTCTAACCCCTTTGCTTCATGTCTGCATCATGTGGGAACCGGGTAATTGAGCCCACAAGGAGACTAACAATGTTATAAAAAGTTCGACTAATATATTAAGGGTCTAACCCATATTCCAAATGACCCAGGTCCGGAGGAATATATTAGGGGTGTGTTTGGTAACTAGGAAAAAAAAATGGGTAAACTTTTCTACCTTTTTTCAACCCTTTCTATATACCTTTTAATGTGATTTAACATCTTAACTATCTAACAACTTACCTTTTTTATTATTATTTATATTTTTATAAGTATTTTATAGCTTTTATTAAAAAAGTTTACCTATTTTATTTTTATTTATTTTATTTTTAATCATTATTCTTTAATACATTAATAACTTTTACTTTTCCATATTTCTTTTTTCTCCATCATCTTTTCCCCCATTACGTAAGGATATGTTTGGGAATAAAGAAAAGAGGTAGAAAAAAATGTATATAGAAAAACGAGAAAAAATTATAAGAAATAATGTGATATAATAGGGGATAATGATTAGACATAAGTGAATAAAAATAAAATAAATAATTTTTTTGGATAAAAAGATGAAAAATAATGATTTGAAATGTAGGTAATAAGAAGTTTTTCATCTTTTTTTTT
>JAYJMB010077335.1:3795-22644 GCA_036873735.1 Pouteria campechiana
TTAAGATTCAAAAAATTACATTATTTTTCAAAGACTTAAGGTGAATAAAATTTATCTTACTTGAAATTACCAAATTTACTCATTGTAATGCCTTAGCCTCAACTCATTGAATAGGTTTATGTTTGCTTTTGGTCCAATAAATTTCACTAACATGTAGAGTCATAATGATTTTGTTTTTATGGGCTAACTCACCAAATCATAAGGCATCTTACCATGACAAAGGTGTAAAGTCCCATAGTATGACTTAACCTAAGAGGGAAGGAGTGAATTGGGTTTATAAAAATTCATTGCTTAACCTTTATTAAACTATTTCCCTCTTTTCATGCCTGTGTGTGGTGAGTTATAAAATAAATAATAAAGCAGTAACATGCATGAAGGATAAAGCTAATCAACAGACACACACAAATAACATAATTTTTATAGTGGTTTGGGAAGCTCATCCCTACATCCATTCTTCGAAGAGCACACACTCATTATGCCTTAGGTTCCACTACATCCTATATAATAAAAATACAGTAGTGCTCCCAATACTCCTCTAGATTCTGTCTTTAGGGGGCATAAACACAATGCTCCTAGTACTCTTCTAGATTTCAGCTCTAGGGGGCGTAAACATAGTGCTCCCAAAACTCTTCTGATTTTCACGAACTCATCAAGAAACTCACTAGTTTTTAAGATCACGAGCAAACTTGATGATTTTTCAGAGATCATCACCAACTCTTTGGTTTTTAGATTAGCCATATAACTAATACACTTTTCTAAAGTGTTACATTTAAGCACATGAAAAGATGAGATCTTTTATAGCTCTAGTCATATAAAAGGATCTTCCCATAATGTAAAAAAAATGGCCATTAAGGATGTGAAGGTTGAAGCTCAAGAATAAATAACTAAAGGTTTAAGCTCCTAGCATGGTGGAAAGATTTGTATTGGATTATTCTCATTTGAAATATCTTCCTTCACCACTTTTGAATCATCTAATTAATCTATTTAAATAGAACCTCAAAAACTTGACCATTGTAGAGTAGAAGGTTGGGATAGATGTAGGAATAAGAGCAGCTTTGAATGAAGAAAACCATTGTGTTTTTTGCAGTTGGAGTGCTTGCCTTCAGATTCGTCTTAAGCTATTACAATGTCATTCTTTTATAGAGAAGAAGATAAGCCATTGTTGAAAAATCTTTTATCAATTTGACTTGACATAATTGAGAAACTTTCAATACTGCTTATTGCTGAAAATGGTGACTGAAATAAGTCTGTACAATGAAAGCATGAGTATGGATGCATTTTGATTCAAATCACATATAATAATTAATCTTGGATAAGTCGCATCCTCTCTCTATATGCATTTGTCTGTCATAAGTGTTGGACAAATTCTCCCTTGAATTTTCTATTAGTTGATGCTTCATGAATGTGATTTGTCTGTAGTATGTAATAGACAAATTCTGGTGCCACAGATGAAGTCAAACTGATCGACAGATAAACTATATTTTTTCTTGCTTGAATAGTTGAAGTAAAATGTTCTTCTTTTGTTCATCATTTGTCAGTAGAAAGTGATGGATGAATTCTTCTTTACTTTGTCTGTGACAAAGTAGGCTTTGCACTTTATCTATAGATTCATTTGTAGTGAGTTGCAGATAAATATTCTTGTGCATTGAAGTTCACTTTGTCCAAGTAACCACTTTGTCTATGCACCTTTGTCTATGCTCACTTTGCTGCTTTCACTTTATTTTTTACTTTGTCTAAAGTAAGTTATAAATGAATTTTGATGTCGAAGATGAAGTCGAATTCGAGTAATAGATAGAGTTCATCTCTGCAACTTCTTGTTTACTTCATTTTTGATATGTTTATATTTGCTCACATGAAGTTGCTTCTGCTTTATCTTTACATCTTCTTATCCTTGGATGAATCCATTCATCTAGCTTTGTTGGTCAGATAAAGTTTCTTTCTTTAATGCATAGTTGTGCTAGCGACCGTCTCTTTGTCTTTCTTCTTTCCATATTTGTCTGAGTCCTTAATGAGATTACTCCTTCTTACTTTGTCTTAGAAAAACTTAGGTTAATGGATAGTCTACAGTTTAAGTTTTTTGATCATGGCTTCATCTCCAATGATTTTTGCCAGTGCATTTATCTGCAGAATTTTCTCTTTGAGTTTAATAGACAAAGCAAGCTTCTTTGCTGCATATATCAAAGCCCTGTTTCTTCTTCTTCTCCCTTTTGAGTGATCTTCAAATTAATTCTTCTAAATGTAGCAGATATTTTATGTGACTTATTGTAGTTTTGCACTTAGAGGTTTTTTACACTTGCTACATTTTTAGTTTTCAAATATATCATTTTATCAAAGCGTATTTATTCTTATAATTTGCACACATTTTGTGGAGCAAGGATAACATTCATTTTCATTCAAGCACATAATATGATATCTCAATAAAGCATAGTGTGAATCATGTAATTCAATATATATAATAATTAGAGTTAGATGCATTAAAAGTATTAAGGATGATTTTCTGCTAGTATGATTTAAACTTTTATGATCATGCATACATGTCACATTATTAAATAATACTTATCAAATGTTAAACTTTCAAAACAACAATCATCAAATCATAGTCATGTATATATTCAAATCATATTTGTTAACAATTCAAGTATAAATATTACTTTATCTTAATATAAGCTTTATTATCATCAAAATCATAATAAACCTAACAAAAGGGGCATCTTCATATATAACTGATGATTACTTTTAGCATACATCTTATGGATATCACAAGCTTGTGACTAATACCCTTGTAGGCGCACATGATAATAGCTATGAAGTTACTCTAATATCATCTGATATTGCAATACCCTAAGAGGGGAAGGGTGAATTAAGTTTATAAAAATTTCTCACTTAGCCCCTAATTGATGAACTTCCCTCTTTGCATGCTTTTGTGCAAATATTGATGAAATGAATAATAAACTTCCCTAGTCCACTCTTCCAACAGCACACCTTTTGTGCCTTGAATTCTATTATCTCATATAATGGAATACAAGTAGTGCACCTAACACTCTTCTAAATTCCATCTCTAGGGGCAATACATAATTTAGCAATTGATTATGAGACACACTCCAATAATCAACTTGCTTTTCTTGATTCTAGCTTAAGGGGGTGTAAACCTTAGTGCATTTGCACTCTTCTAGATTCTAGTTCTAGGAGTCAACAAATTATTTGTGAGATACACTCTTACAAACAGACTTACTCTTATTGAGATTGGTCTTCTCTACCAACTCAAGGAATATATAATAGAAAATGAAAAAGAAAATATTACACTTTTTTGTCCTACTTCATGGTGAGCGCAGGGGAAGACTCTAAAGGAATCAATCATGCTTTGAATGCAGCTTGAATTCTTCCTAGAAGATTGTTGTGAAGAAGGCCTTGAGTGAAGATTTTGAAGTTAAGAGCTCTAAAAGATTATTAAGACAGTTACATGCTTGGCCTTTTGGGTTGCTTGAGAATAAGAAAGTTAAGGCTCAATGAGATCTTTAATAATCACTGCAATAACCCTTGAAATGTCCCAATTCTTCTCCTTAAATGGATCTTTCAAAAACTTGACCATTGGAAGAAGTTGGGAAAAAGTTCATGGCTTTGCAACATTCAAAATTTTGATCATTGGGATTGTAGGTGGAACCAAAGGTGGCTATGGTATTTGACTGTGCCCTAGGCGATATGGTAGGTAGTATAAGAAACTGGCTATGGTTGGATCTTAGTTTCTTTCCCTAAGCCATGTATCTGTGTATTGGTAGGCAATATCGTAAGCGATTACGGTATTTGCTATGCTCCTTTAGAATGTCTAAAGAACATCTAAATGCTAAATCTTTTGTTACTTTGAAACACTTCTTGTAGATAGAGGTTTCTTCCTCTAAATTGTTGTTTTAGGCCTCTGAAATGTCATTATAATCTTCTAGAAATTTTATCCACTTTGTAATACTATTTCTAACTTCTTAAAGTTTTAACTTCTTTGAAATTTGAGATGCAATATATAAAACTTTGAAAGCTTCCTCTATTAGTTTTGAAGCTTTTACATTCTAAACCAACCATTGAAATTTTCCTTCAATCTTCTGAATGAGGTAGCTTTGGAATGTAGCAAGTTCTTCATACTTCTAAAGTTTTGTTTCATATCCTCTGAATACCGTGGCTCTTTGGCATTAAAAAAATGAGTAGCAAGTGTTTCAAAACCTTTGAAGTTATAATTCAAATCTTTCAAAGGCCAGGTTTCTACATTATAGCTTATCTTCAGAACTTCAGAAGCTGGTTTCAAATCTTCTGAATATTGACTTTGTTTCAACAATATATTTCAGATTATATGAAGTTGTTCTCAGATGTTTTGAATTCTCTTTGAGTGTTGATCTTCCAAACAATTCCTTTTTCTCTTCTAAAGATCATCTGAAGCTCCATTTTAGACCCTATGAAGTTTGGTATAGTCAAAGCTTTGTTTTAGCATTGCTCTTCAGATCATCTGAAGCTGGTTTAAGATGTTCTAAAGCTCTCTTTGAACTCTTATATTTCCAATGGCTATTTTTCATGATCTGAAGCAACTCTGAAGTATTTATTTCTTCATCTCAACATGCTCTACAGCTTTCATATTTAACTTTCACATGTTCTTAACTTCATCTCTGAGATTTGTGTTCACCTTCTAAAGCATCTTCTAAAGTTCTAAAGCTTCTCCTTAACATAATTTTTGAAGCTTCTATAATTTATCCTATTGAGTCTAAATTCTTCTTCTTCTTCTAGATCACTCTCTCAAATGCATCTTGCAACTTCTAAAATGTCGTGGTAAAACTTCTAAAAGTTGTAAATCAACATCATGTTCAAACTTCTTCTTCATTCTTCTGAAGTTTCTGCTGAACTTTCCTCTGAAGCTTCTTCTTCCTCTATAACTTCCCTCTAAATATTTCCTTTCCTGTGAAATGTATCTTGTAGCTTGTAGAGTTTTAATTCTTTCTTCTTATTGATAACCCTCTAAAATATATTTTTCAACTACTGAAATCTCCACAACTTTTGTAAGTTACCTCTGAAGGCTTGGACACCTGTCTGTGAAATTTCTAGACGTAACTCTAAAACTTATAAGCTTCCTCTAAAGCCTTTGAACCTCCCTTTGAAAATTTTTGCATCCTCTAAAAGGCTCTTCTAAAATCATAAATCTCAACAATAAGTTATTAGCTTAAGTCAAGTCATTAGTCAAATTTTGTCATCAGTATAGAGATATGCCTCTTAGATAGGTAAATTGTAGAAATATTAAAACGAGGAGTAATAAATACAAGATAGTTAAAACCAAATATTTCAGACTCCATATATGTTGCATAGGAATGTGCTTTTAATGTAGTTCTGAGTGTTGTGTAGTGGAGTTGAAAGCGTTGGAAGAAAACTTCGAATGTTGAGTAAATGCTCTTTAAGTTCGTTTGTTTGCTTCTCTAACAGTTGGAACATTCCTGATAACTCTTTTTATATCAAAGTTCAAATTTGACCCATCGTGGTGGGTTGCAAGCATTAAAAGCTAGGGAATGTTCAAATTTTCAACTGTTGAGGCGTTCCCATGACTTTAGACCATTTGAAGTAAGGACTTCATCTCCTCCAAAATGACAAAGAATACTACGAGTGGTGCTTCTTCGAAAATGGACTTTTTACAATATTGGAGTCGTCGTTGCTTCAGATCATCTAAGCATACCTTCAACACCTCTGAAGTGGCCGAGAACTTAGTGATTTGTGCTCATTGTGAACCCTTTGAACTAGCACATTTAGATAGTGCTTCAACACATCTAAAGTAGGACTTAAGATCCTCTAAATTGGCGTGAAATACTTAACAATGTGATTGTGTTTGAGCTCCTCTGATGCTTGTTTCTGCATGCTTCAACACCTCTTAAATAGAGCTTTAGTACCTTTGAAATAGGATTTTTGCATGTCCAAAGTTTGGGACTTATCCATTTGTGAAATTTTGTAACTTTTATCTTTTGTAATGCATTATAAGCATATTTCAACATGCTTGAAGTGGTGTTAATCCTATGACATCATAGCTTTATGCTTTAGCACATTTAAAACTTGGCTTTGAACCTCTGAAGCAATGCGCTAGCCCCTTTGAAGCATGTATGAAGCAGTTTTGACATCTAAACTTTGACATCTATTTTTATTTACTTCAGCAGCATACTTTGACATGTCTGAAGTACCTCTGATGTTACTTTGAAGCTCATGTTTGATGACAGACAGTTCCATTAGCTATAGTTTGGCCTCTAACACTTGGATCTCACATCTAAAGCATCTCTAAAGTTGTTTTAGGTGTAATTTAAGAGACTAAGTCTTCATTCTTTAAACTCTTTGAACTTCTTCAAATTCTGAATTTATTCCTCATGATTTTAGAAGTGTTCTAGTAAATCTGAAATCCTCTTCTATGTTCAAGGTCATTAATCGTTTGAGCATTCACTAGTTTCTTCCATTGTTAACTGAATATGGTGGATCTTATCTCTGATATGAACTTGTACATGCTATCAACATATCTGAAGTTACGTTTCTTGACTTGTTTCATCCACTTACTATTGCACACTTAGGAACATAACTGTCAGTAGCTTAACATTTCACTCACATGTTTTCTCATCATCAAAACTTAACTAGTTAATCACATTCATCATAAAAAATCAAGCTAAGCAAAATGTTTAGGATCAATAGCAAACTCTAAATGCCTTGCTAACAATGGAATAACTAAGGAATATCCCTTTATCAGATCTACTATCAAATTTCTCAAGATTTCCTTTATTAGGTTGTGTATATAATTTTGATAACAACAATAATTGGCTTAAGAATTGATTTTTTCTAATGATGCTTTTAATTTAAGAAACTTGAAATATTCTTGGATTGTGTATTTTTGGTAATCATTTGTACAAACATATTATAAATGTCTAAATTGAAGAAACTATCTTGATCTATAGTGCATTAACTTTTCTTATCATATGTTGAATTATAGATATGTTTTTGATTAAACATGAGTATGTACTTCATGGAGTTATCATGCTTTTAATATGACATGTAAGTAAAAGCATTTATCCATGACTTACAACTTGAGAAAATCATGAATAGATAAACATACCCTGATAAGCATGCTTCATAGAGATATCTCTCACATGAAAAAGAAAGTATACTAAAATGAATTTATCCATGTTCAAAGCATTATTCAGATTGTTTATCCACACTTAAAAACTTATGAAAATTATATATGGATAAATGTATTTTTATTTATAATGAATAATGTTCAATTTTTACAAGTAGCAAAGTATAGAATTGTTGAGTGCAAAACTACACGCAATTGTCGCAGCCGCCCACGGATATTGCCTGCCATCCACAGACAAAGCAATTTGTTTGAAGAATGCATCTATGAAAGTGCTTGGCATGCAAGCACTTGTCCCAACCACCTATGGGTGGATAACAAGGTAGATGCTATAGAGTCCCATAGGATAGCTTAACCCAAGAGGGGATGGGTGAATTGGGTAAATAAAAATTTATTGTTTAACCCATGTTGAATCATTTTTTCTCTTTTCATGCTTGTGTGTGGTGTGGTATAAGATGAATAATAGAAATAATAAAATGCATGAAGAATAAAATAAATGAATAAACACACTCACAAAGATAAGATAATTTTTATAGTGGTTCAAGAACCCATCCCTAGATCCACTCTTCTAATAGCACACACTCATTAAGCTTTAGGTTCCACTATGCCTCGTGCAATGGAATACATAAGTGCCCTCGACACTTCTTCTAGATTCCAGATCTAGGGGGCAAAAGCAAGTGTCCCTGACATTCTTTTGGTTTTACGAGCTCACTAGGAAACTCACTAGTTTCAAAGATCACCAGTAAACTTGTTGGTTTTTTAGAGCTCAACAATAACTCTTTGGTTTTAAGTTTACCAGAAAACTAACACTTTATAAAGTATATCAATGAAGCACAGGGGAATATATGATCTCTCTCTCTCTCTCTCAGCTCTATGTAATATAAAAGATCTTTCCATCCTATAAAGACAATGGCCATAAGGATAAGTAGATTGAAGCTCATAAAAGACAGATGACGGTTTAAGCTCTTGGCTATGGGTGGAAGGATTTGCATAATGTTAGGTACATTTGAAAAGTATTCCTTTACCACCTTTGAATCATCCTACCTTTTCTCCTTAAATAACTTTTTCATACTTTTGACCATTGGAAAAGATAGGTTTTTTTGAATGCAGAAATAGAGCAGCATTGAATGAATACAACCGTTTGAGTTGCCTACTGTTGAAGTCCAGGTCTTTCTGATTTATCTCGAGTTGTTTCATCATCGTTCGGAGAGAAGTATGAGCTGTGTTAAAAGGTATTCCTTGTTTGACTTGTCATAGCTTTGAAAGTCTTGTAGTGCCACTTATTACAAAAAATGGTGGCTGGTACAAGTCTGTACAATGATGGATCGAGTGTAGATGCCATTTGTATGATTAGTCATATAAATCAATTTTTCTTTGACAAATCATGACCTCTATCTATCTACATTTGTCTACCATAAGTTGTAGATGAATTATTCTAAGGTTTGTCTGTCAGTTGAACTTCCATAAGAATGATTTTATCTGTTTCAAGTAGCAGATGAACTTTGAATGACACAAATGAAGTTGAACTAACTAATAGACAAACACTTCCTTATTTGCCTCAATTCCTCCAGTAAATTTATTTGTTGATCAATCCTTCATAAATGTGTTTTGTCTATTTTAGATAACAGATCATCTTTGGATGGTGCTAACAAAGATAGACTAATTGATTGACAACCATCTCCTTCTATACGAATAGATGAAGTGGGATGTGCTTCCTTTGTTCTTTGTCATCTGTTAGAAGTGCTAGATGAAATTAACTTTAACTTACTTGAACAAATGAAGTGTAGTATTCGTCTGTAAACAATAGACGAAGTGTTCTTTGTGTTGGATGGAGTACTCTACACGTTGCATAGGTTTGTCTATTATAAGTTATAGATGATTGTACTTTTATCTGTTGAAGCCCATTTTGGTCTAAGCACCTCTGTCTATTCAGCTTGGTCTATGCTCAATGTACAACTTCTATTTCATCTTTTGCTTTGGATAATACTTTGTCTATTGTGACAGACGACCTTTTGATCTGAAGACGAGGTAGAGTTTTTCAATTTTTCTGCACACTTCGAGCAACAGAAGGGATTTATTCTAGCAAATTTAATATTTTTTCATTGTTGGTTTGTCAGTCTTGGCTCAGCTAAAGTTACACTCCCTCGTATCAAGCCTTCTTATCCTCAGATGAATTCTTTCTTTAACTTTCTTGATCAGACAAAGTCTTTTTTCTTGTGCCTGGTCATCTGGGTGACTACTTTTTTTATCTTTCTTCATTTGTCTGCTAAGCCATTGAGTTGCTCTTCATCCTTGTACTTTATCTTGGACAAACTTTGATTAGATCAAGTATAAGTGGTCTGAATTTCTCGAACACAATTCAAGCTCTTTGATCATGGCTTCATCTTTAGCTTTTTGTCTTGCATTTATCTGTTGACATTTTCTTGTTGAGGTTGACAGACAATGCAAACTTGTTGTAGCACTTCTTTGAAGCCTTGTTTATCTCCTATTATTTTTCTTTGTGAAAACAACCTTCTTTGTTAACTGCCTCCAAACCTTCATTTTCTTCTTCTTCTTCCATGATTTTCATCAGTTCAACTCCTTTGAAACATAGTATATAGTTGTGGCAGTTTGTTGCAGATGATCATTGTCCTGCACTTGAACTTTTCTGTAAACGTTGTTAGCTTTCATATATAATATCAAAATGTATTTTATCCTCATCTGATTGTATCATTTTATAAAGTAAGGATAATATACATTTTCATTAAATGCATAATTTGAAGCTTAATATGATTTAGCAAATTTAAGCTTAAATGACTAATTAATGTTTATGATGTGTAGACCATAAAGTGAAGATTGTATACTTGTTTAATTAATCATTCATGGTTATGTATTTATGTCAATTAATGTTTATTAATTCAAAACCATTCCTATGATCATTAGAGATTCAAGCATACAAGTTTTGTTATCATCAAAATTATATGCGATAATGCTAACAGATGCAAAAGTTTTTGCAGATATATGACCATAGTCACATGGTGTAGTCGCCTACCATATCGCCTGATGGATAGTTGCTTGACACAGCTGCTTGCCACTATCTCCTTTCAACTTCCAATGTTTGAATATTCAAACATTGCAGTCCTCAAAAATGCTTCCCATGGCCTCCCAGTGGTCAAGTTTTGGAAGTTCAATTTAAGGGGAAGCTAAGGGATGATCAAGGTTGAAGAAGTAAGGGGATTGAGCTTGAAACCTTCCACCAATCTTTACAACCCTAGGCCAGGAGTCGAAACCTTCAAATATCATTGAAGAGCTTCAACTTTCTATCCATTCAAGGTCTACTTCTTCCAGGGAAGATCTTTTGTGCTACAAGGAGCTATTCAAGAATCAAGTCTTCTCAAAGATCATCAAGAAATAAGGAGCTTGAGGGTTATAAATGATAAAGGAGAATCAAACAATAAGAAACCCCATTCAAGTCCTCCAAGTGTTTTCACTCTAAGTATTGCCAAAAATGAGGAGCTTTAAGGCTGCATCAACACTATCTTAAGGGAGTTCAAAATCACTGTTATGTGCTTATTGTTTTATCATTCATATTTATGCTTTAATTGTGTGTACTATTTAGCTTAGACAAAGATATATCATTGTACACAAAATACCTATAAAGGTAGAGTGTCTGGCTAGCACATATAACCAGAATTATGCCCCGTGGAGCTTGAATCCAGATGAGTGCTGGGAGCACTATGTTTATGTCTTCCGGAGCTGGAATCTAGATGAGTGCTGGGAGCACTATATTTATGCCTCTTGGAGCTAAAATCCAAATGAGTGCTAAAAGCACTATATTTTTACCCCCTAGAGCTAGAATCCAGAAGAGTGTTAGGAGCACTATGTTTATGTCCCCCTAGAGCTAGAATCTAGAAGAGTGCTGGGAGCACTACTTGTATTTCTACTATTGGATATAGTGAAATAGACAAAAGGAGAGTGTGCTTTTGGAAGAGTGGATTTAGGGATGGGGTGCTCGAACCACTATTAAAATCTTGTTGTTTGTGTGTTTAATTGCTTTACTCTTTGTGTGCTTTATTACTTTATTATTCATCTCATATTGCAGAGCACACAAGCATGAGAAAAGAAAAATTAATTTCATAGGGGTTAAGATATAATTTTTATAAACCCAATTCACCCCTTGCCTCTTGTATTAAGTTATCTTATGGGATCTAACAAGTGGTATCAAAGTAGGCTAGATAAACTATTCTAAAGATTCACATGGCTAACCCAATGTTTTCATCCTCTATGTTCTTAAGGAAATTCCACTCCCAACTTCCATACTCTATTGAAATGATCTTTACTCATTGGAAGAGGAATTTGGAAACATATTTTATTGTCACTGACCTTCAGTGTGGAAATTATTTTTGGCATAAGTGATGATGAAGTGAGAGCAACACAACAGAACATCAAAGCAATATACGCTCTGTCATGTGCTTTCTGCTGCACCATTTGCAAATATATCTTTACTTATAAAAATGCAAGAGAAATGATAGACAAGTTAAAAACATCTTCTAAGGGGCAAATAGATATGCACTTAACATAAGAAAAAGGGGAATGTATTCAAAGAAGTCAGAGGCCAAGGTAAGTATAGGTATGACAATTCAAACCCAAAATCTCTTGTGGTCTTTTATTGTACTTAGTACATTTATTAATTTATTTTTAATAAAGCCTTATTTGTGCATGAATAGAATTTTAAAGTGTAGCCTATACTAGAAGAATGTAAAATCTTTAAACTAATGATACAAAACTGAGATAATAAAGTAAATTTGAGAAATAAATAAGAATAATGAAATAAAGTATATTGTGTTTTTGTGAAAGGATATAAAAATGAAGAACTGTGCTTAAATAATTAAAATACTTCTAATGAAAAACAGTTAATCCAACATACTGATATTTTAAAATCTTCAATGAAACAAATTCTCATCTTCATAATACAATTCATAAGCATGCTAGTACAAAGAACTTAATACTACTATAATTGAACCAGAATGCATTTGTCTTAATTAACAACTATTACAGAATCTGTTTCAACTCTTAATAAACTTAATCCTATATAGATTGAAGGTAGCAAAATCCAAATGACATAATTATAAAAGTTAAATAAAGAAAGTTTCTAGGATTTGCTTAAACGATAAAGTTTATATTATTTTGCTAAGTAGTATAATCTCTATGCATCACTTTATGCTAAGCAGAAAATTGCACTTATTAAATTAATACATAAAGTTTAAATCTATTTGATTATGCTAATAATGAAAAGATGCAAGAATTTTTTAAGTGTGTGAAGTTCAAATTATTTGAAAAAATTTTTAGACAATCCAAGGGAAAGATAAGGAAGAAACGGGCTTAAGATGAAGTCAAATCCATAAACAGTGAGCAAACGCTTTGTTTGAAACTGACCTCAGACAAACTAAAAGACAAATAAAAAGTAGGCTCTTTGTCCAAAAATTCAATTTATCTGAAAAACAAGCCTAAGACAATATATAGAATAGAGAGAAATTTCAAAGAAAGAAAAAAGTGGTTTTTAGATGGATGCAAAATCATGTCACCATACTTCCTCTGAAATCTAACCTTGGAGAATTGAAAGCAATGATGACTCCAAATAGCAAGTGTTGAAATGAGGAATCAGGCTTGACAAATTTAGTTATGATTTCAACTGCAAAACTACAAGGAAGCGACAAAAGAGATAAGCTGTCCTACTTAATTCATTTATTTGATGAATGGAATCCATGCTTTATTTGCATGTCTCTGAAAATGACTGCCTTGAATAAAAGTACATGTGAATTCATTATTTGAGCTAAATCATTCTAAAAATCTAAGTTAATATATGAAATTGATTAATCATTGATGTAATTGCAGCCCTAAGGCATAGCCAAGCCTATTTGGAAAACTTCAAAGTTTAAGGTCTTGAATAAGAATTTCATTCCTCTTCATTCCTTCTATAAATAATCATTAAGGCTTGAAATTCTAAGAATGAATGAATTGAGATAAGGCTTATATTAGGAATTTTTCCACATTATGCTTTATACTTGTTGTTCATAATTATGATATGTGTTAAAAATATTTTAAGTACGTTGGATATTGAAATCATACAATGTGAAAAACTCAAATAATCTATGTTTTGAAATATGCTTGAAATAATTATGTTAAACTGTTTATGATATTGCAATAATCAAAATGATTTACTTAATTACATGATAATTGCGTTAATAATAGAATTAAATAAAAAGCATGGGTAAAATATGATTACTTATGGGAATGTTATCGCCTGGCCGCCTGCACTCATAGCAGCCTTCAATTTCAAAGGGCTTAAATCTGTTACATCAATTCAAGCTTAGTCTCATCTATCTCCCACTTTTCAGCCTCCTGTGACCTAAAAAAGCTTGTGCCTGTGATTTCCCATCATTCATAGAAGCCATTTTCTTAAGTTTCCAATCCTTCCTTCAAGTCTCTACTCCTCACTGGCACCTAAGGTAGTAGTTTCTAAGACTCAGAGATGAGTCAAGCGATCCAAAACTCATGGAAGGGCATCCACTTCCCAACCTAAAACCTCTAGAAACTCTAGAAGGTCTCAAGCCATAGATTGTGGAGGTAATAATTCTTTCCATCCAAATGTGAATAAGGAAGAAAATGTTAGAAGAAATGAAAAAGGGAGAAATTCATTTGATTTGAAATCACTGCCCATAGAGATTGATGGGAGAAAAGTTCCCATTTCAAAATTTCAACCCAAAGACCTTCCACCATATTACTTTGGTAGTGAAGACAAAAAGTTTAAATTTTACACTTCAATGTTGGGAAGGTCAGTTCATGTGCAAAGAAAAATTGACTTGGAATTCCTTGATCATTGCAAATCAGAAATTCATGCTATGCTCAATTATCAAGGATGGACTAAGTTGTTAGAATATGATGCACCCATATTTGGAGAGTTGGTGCTCATATTCTATTTCAATTGGAATCTGAGTTCCTATGCATCTATGGTAAAGGGAGTAGAAATAAACTTTGACACTCATATGCTATCTCCCGAAGAGCATTTAAGAGAGATTTTGGGAGTCCCTATAGAAGAAGAAGAAGAAGAAGAAGAAGAAGAGATTAAGAAAGAAAAATATTCAATAATTTATCCACTAGAATAGTATATATCTCAGCTCATACTTATATGAGGACAAGGGATATAACAATTGAAGTTAGAATGCTTAAGAAAGTTTTAGAAAACATAGTCATGCCCAAATTAGGTGGAATAGAATAGGTAGTTACTAATGAGGCAAGAGTTCTATTGAAAAATTATACCTATTAGAATGTTAGCTTACCACACCTTACGTTCAAAGCCTTTGAGCATATCCCACAAAGGATAGATTATGTTACTCCATATGGTGTGTGGTTGACAAAAGTTTTTGAGCACTTTCAAGTTCCTGTAAGTGGAGAATCCTACCTGAAAATGTCTCCACATAAGAAAGTTGGGTAGAAGCCACTATGTTAAAAGAATAGAAATTTCAAATTTTGATTATCTGACTGAAATGATGGAGAAAAATCAATAGAAAATGGAGGAAGAAGAAAATGTAGAAGGAAGACAAGATGAAGAGAAAATGGAAGAAGTAAAAGAGCGGAATGAAATATTCTGTCCCACTACAGAGAGGGATGCACCATCTCCTAGAGTCTCACCTACACCATCTATCCTTAGATCATTGACTTACTTGTTGTTGTCAAGGGAAACAAAAGAGTTAAGAGAAGAAGTGAAAGATCTAAGAAATGAAATGTGTGCTCTCAAGGATAAACACAAGTCTGTAAAAAAGAAAACCAATGTACTTCTTTTTCATTTTGAATGTGTACAACCTACATCCTCTACACCTACTCATCCCACTCCATCAACTAAACCAATTATAAGAATTGATCCTACTTCATCTACCATCCCACCTCACAACATCCAGGATCTATAACCAACCCTTCCAATAGAGGAGCTCACTTCTACTCAAGCAGTTACTTATCTATACCCTCTCAAGATCCGCATATCTCCTAGATAGATTTTAGTTTCATTTTGTGTATTATACATCCTAGGAAATGGGAAACAAAACCTTTAATGAAAAATGTTTTGAATGTTTTGTATTTCTCGTGAGAATTGTATGAGAGAATATGATGTTTTGATGGAAATCTATGAAATAGCTTTGAAATGATATAAATCTGAGTTTCATGGTATGAAATGGGTACTTTTATGATATGATTTTAATAAATAGATGCTTAGCAACTTTTTACTTGGTAATGATTTTTTTAACATTTATTTAATAGTTCTTTCATAGTCTAAAATGTTTAAAATATCCATTGATGAATCAATTTCTGTCTATTATAATTTTGATAAATGCAATGATAAATGCTTGACACTTACATTTTTTTTAAGATTGCACAATGTTTGAATGTTACCTCTTAATATATTTGTATTATACTTATTGATGAAAATGATTTCCACTTTATGTTTATGATAATTGAAAAGCATCTAACTTAAACATTTTGAATGATGATGAAACTTTATCAATCTTATTAACTATCTTGATGATTGTTTAAATGATCTTGATGAACGTTTTGAAGCTCAAATAGTAGATCTCATTTTGTAAGGATAAATCAACAAAATTCTCATATTTTTGTAGTTTACCTCAAGTTTTCAATAATATTTATAATATGATTATGTTTATGGGATCAAACACATAGCTATATATTCCTTTACAATCCCATTAGTTCCCTTATGCTAATATCCTTTCAAGGAACCCAACGAGGCAAGGGAAGCTTTATCTTTTAGCAGTGAGACCCTTTCTACCATTTCTTGAATCTTTTTGCTTATGCCAAAAGGGGAGAGAAGGAATTGAGGAAAACTTGTTTTGAAACAGAATGAAAGAATTGAGGAAATGATAGAATTAAGGAAATGATATACAAGTCTTTAAGTTTCTGTTTATATATGTCAAACTTCATAGTTTTATAAATTCTAATTAGGTAGGTGGAGTTTGCAAAGTATCTCATTAACATGCTCTTTATCATCACAAGTCTTCTAGTTTTGTCATCATCAAAAAAAGGGGAGAATATTAGGATTATGTATATGATTTTGACAACAACGAAACTTGGCTCAAGACTTGATTTTCACTTATGATGCTGTTAATTTAGGAAGCTAAAATATGCTTGGATTGTGTATTCTTTGGTAAAGTTATCATTTGTACAAACATATTAGAAATCTCTAGAATTGAAGAAACTATCTTGATCCATAGTGCATTAACTTTGCTCATCATATGTTGGATCATAGATAGGTTTTTGCTTAAATATAAGTATGTACTTCATTGAGTTATCATTTTACGCTTTTAATATGATATGAAACTAAAAGCATTTATCCATGCCTTACAACTTGAGAAAATCATGAATCAATAAACATATCCTAATAAGCAAGCCTCATAGAGATATCTCTCACATGAAAAAGAAAGTATACTAGAATGAATTTATCCTTGTTTAAAGCATTATTCAAATTGTTTATCCATGCTTGAAAACTTATGAAAATTATATATGAATAAATGTATTTTTATTTATAATGAATAATGTCCAAGTTTTGTAAGTGGCAAAGTGCAGAATTGTTTAGTGTAGGACTGTAGCTACTTGTTGTAGTTGCCCGCTGATATCGCCTGCAATCCATAGAAAAAAGGAATTCATCCGAAGAATGTGTCTGTGACAAAGAACTTCATAAAAAGATAGTGCCTAGCACGTAAACGCTTGTCCTAGCCACCTGTGAGTGGACAGTAAGGTGGATGCAGGAGTTTTTTCAGATATCTAACCATAATCACATGGAGCAATTACCTGCCGTATCTCTTGGCAAAAAGTCACTTAACACAGCTGCCTGCCACGACAACCTGCCAACTTCCAACATTCGAATATCCAAACATTGCAGACCTTGAAAATGCTTCCCAATCCCTCCAACAGTCAAGTTTTTGAATGTTCTATTTAAGGGGAAGCTAAGGGATGATTCAAAGTTGAAAAAGCAAGGGGATTGAGCTTGAAATCTTCCATAAATCTTTACAACCCTAGGCCAAAAGTTTAAAACTTCAAATATCATTTAAAAGCTACAAAATTCTATCCATTCAAGGTCTACTTCTTCTAGAAAAGATCTTTTCATTCTATAAGGATCTATTTAAGAATCAAGTCTTCCCAAAGATTATCAAGAAACAAGAAGCTTGAGGGCTATAAGTGACAAAGGAGAATCAAACAACAAGAAATCCCACTCAAGTACTCCAAGTGTTTTCACTCCAAGTGCTGCCAAGATTAAAGAGCTTCAAGGTTACATCAACACTATCTCAAGGGAGTTCAAAATCACTGTAATGTGCTTATTATTTTATCATTTGTATTTGTGCTTTAACTATGTGTACTTTTTAGCCTAGATAGAGGCATATCACTATACATAAAATACTTATAAGGGTAGAATTTTTGGTTAGCTCATGAAACCAGAATTATGCCCCCTGGAGCTGGAATCCAAATGAGTGGTACAGGTACTATGTTTATACCCCCTGGAGCTGAAATCTAGATGAGTGCTAGGAGCACCATGTTTATGTTCCCTAAAGTTAGAATCTAGATGAGTGGTGAGAGCACTATATTTATGCTCCCTAGATCAGGAATCTAGAATAGTATTGGGAGCACGATGCTTATGCCCTCTAGAGTTGGAACCTAGATAAGTGCAGGGAGCACTACTTATATTTCTACTATTGGAAATAGTGAAACCCAAGACACAATAAGAGTGTGCTCTTGGAAGAGTGCATGTTGGGACAGAGTGCCCAAATTACTATAAAAATCTAATTATTTGTATGTTTGATTTCTTTACTCTTTGTGTGCTCTATTGCTTTATTATTTATCTCATATTTCATAGCACACAAGCATAAAAAGAGGAAAATTAATTTTATAAGGGTTAAGCAATAATTTTTATAAACCCAGCTCACCACTCCCCTCTTGGGTTAAGTCATGTTTAACATACATTACAGGATCCAACATCCTTTACTATTGTTAAAATTAAACATTTACAGCCATACATGTAGAAATAAGATATGTCAGGCTTCTTGACATAATACAATTAGAATGAAATTTTGTTGAGTAAAGGCCTAACATAAATTCTTTTGATAATATAGCATATCATAGTCATAGCTTCGGCCCAAAAATATTATGGTTAATTATATTCACTCAACATTATCTTTGTCATCCCTTATAAGGATCTATTCTTCCTTTCAGCCACTTTATTCTGCTAGGGTGTTCTTGGTGCAAAAAAGGTTTGAAGATTTTCATTACTTTCACAGAAAGTAGAAAAACCTATGATTTTCAAACTCTCTACCATGATCACTCCTCATGATAATTATACGAGAGCTTTGTTCATTCTGCACACTCTTAGTAAAGATCTCAAAAAATGTAGAAGCCTCATCTTTGGATGCAAGAAACATTATCTAGGTATATCTACTATAGTCATCTTGTTGGTCCCTTGCACAATGGTAGCTTAAGAGGGAGGGTGAATTGAGCTTTTAAAACTTTTGACCAAATTAAATAATCCAAGTGCTAAATGAATAAATAGAATAAATTGCACAACACACAACATAAGTTTTTTATAGTGGTTCGGCCCTTCTTGGGTTCCTATTCCACTTCTTTGAGTTAGTCTCCTCTACTGATCTCAGGTTCCACTAATAACTTGATCAAACTAATAACTTGATCAA
>JAYJMB010077335.1:22744-57997 GCA_036873735.1 Pouteria campechiana
TTCCACTTCTTTGAGTTAGTCTCCTCTACTGATCTCAGGTTCCACTAATAACTTGATCAAACTAATAACTTGATCAACCTAATCAAATACATGTTAGTTTTCCAACAAGCTCACTAACTAACTTATTGTTTTTCCAAGCTAACCAGAAACTTTTACAATTTGTTAGTTTGCAAAGGTCACTAACGAACTTGTACCATTTCGATAAGTTTCCTACTTGATTATCTCAATGCATAAACACCAAGCACTCTGCTTATTTTACCAAATATTAAAATGAGGTGAATAGATTAATGCCTCTTACTTAGGCAGACTTGTACATAAAATTTTAAACTTTAAGTAAATGAAAGCAATAAGAGTAAAAGATTCAAACTCCTTAATTGAGAAGCGATTCAGACTTTGAGAGCTTTGACAAAGTTGTATCCATTGGAGTTGAAGATTGAAGGAAGATTTTGAATACTCAAAAGCTTTTTCTTCTTGTGTTTTATTGTATATTCAATATAATCAGTAGTTTTTTCTTTTGCATCTGAATCCCTCTTTTACAAGTTGAGAGAGATTTTTTGTTGTTGTCGTTGGCAGATTTTCAAATGTTCAAAAATATTTTTCTTCACCTACACTCTATCTGATGTCTGACTTTGCAGCAATTTGGTATCAGTTTGCAACTTTGTCACTGACTTTTCTTGACATTCACATTCTTATCAGGTACTCCAAAGTTACTTCTTTAGTTGCTCCGAAGAGACGAGTGAACAGATGATATCTTGAATGATTTTGGATGCTTTGATTAGTTTACTTTAGATTTTCTGAAATGACAATAAGCCTTTTTTAATTACAACAGACCTTTGTAGAGAGTAGTTTGAATTTTTTGAACTTTTAATGCTTCAAAAAAGTGAATTCCAAAGAAGTGTTTGATGACTCCAAAGCTTGCTTGCTAACTCTGAAGCAAGGTTTTAAGGACTCTGAAGCAGGTCTGATCAATCCCAAAGCATGTTTGAATTACTCCGAATAACTCCGAAGTACATATAAATAACTCAGAAACTTGCTTCGTAAACTCCAAAATGTTTCTTGTTGATTTTAAAGTTTACTATGACAATTCTGAAGCTTTCATGTCGACTCTGAAGTGTATTATAATGATTCTAAAGCTTGCTATAATGAATACGAAGCTTTTCTACTGACTCCAAAGTGTGCTTGTAACGACTTTAATCACACTGTAAAAACTCTGAAGCTTTTCAATTTGCTCTGAAGCATCTGTGAAGACTCCGATGCTTATTTTTCTTATCTCTGAACCATGTCATGACGACTCCGAAGCTTTGTCTATTTACTCTGAAGTTTGCTGTGATGATTCCGAAGCATTGTTTGTTACTCTAAAACACATTGAGATGACTTCGAAGATGTTTCTATTGGCTCTGAAGCATGTCTTTAAGACTTTAATATTTCTATTTTCTTATTTTTTAAGTATATATGAAATTTATATACTTATTTTTAAAGATCATTTACTTTATTTCTTCCTTTTATCATTATGAAGGTTATTCTCAAGTTGAGTATAAGTTAATATTTTTGTAACATACTTGAAAGCAAATTGTTAGTACCTTAATGTTTCACTCATGTCTTTTCTTATCATCAAAACATACTTGGTTAAAAATATTCATCATCAAAATCAAGCTAGATAGTATATTCAACACATCTATAACTATATATGTATAATGTTTTCCTCCAAGGCTCCTAGTTCTTGTTGGTCCAACTGAGTACATGTGTAGTGACTGAAGAGGTTTAGGTGTAGACACCTTTGTATTTGATTTGAAGGATTTTCTTGCTTACTTTCCTTTCAGGAAAGCATCATAGAACTAACCTTTATCAAATTTTAGTTCAATAAGCCAACTATTAGGTCCTTAGTTTATAGCTTTTCAATCATTTCTCTATTGGCATGTTCAGTCTTCTATGCTATAAGTGTTAGTCCCATTTAAATGGTGGGTCAAGAGGGTAGGTTGAATTGAGCCTTTAAATATTATGGCCAAATAATATCAAAGTACTAAAATAAAATGAATAAATCAAGTAGCATGTCGACAATGGTATTTTATAGTGGTTCAACCCAACCTGGTACTCACTCCACTCTCTAAGTTAGCCTTCCTTGCTACTCCCAAGTTCGACTATAAAAGTTGGTTTTTCTGAGCTCACCAACAAACTCTATAACTGTTGGTTTCTAAGCTTACTAAAAAACTTATTGGTTTCCAAGCTTACCAACAAAGTATACACTATTGGTTTCCAAGTTGACCAACAAACTTATATATTGTTGGTTTCCAAGCTAAGAAACATACTTATATTGTCAGCAAGTCTTAATACTTATTGAATCAAACAAATGAAAAGAAAACTTGTACAAGAATGTGCCTCTAGTTAGGCTGATTTGTGCAAAGGATAAATATAGAATTACTAAATGAATAAAGTAGTTAAATTCTTGAAATCAAACTATAGAAGTGTATAGAAGATAGAACTTTGAATGCATATTTCTAATTAGCGTGTTGGAGTTGTGAAATCTTGGAAGAAAAATGTGGGTAGAATCAAATGCTCTATTAAATCTCATTTCTTTCTTGATTGGCTTGAATTGCTCTCTTTGAATGATTTCTTATTTCCCCTTTTATACCAAATTTTGAAATCTGGCCATTAGAGAAGATGATAATCATTAAATGTGAGTGAATCTCTGAGATTGTTTGGCCATTGAAATGTTCTCGGGAATTCTCTATCTGAAGGCTTCTAGCTTTATACAAAGTTATAATCTCAGACTGACTGAATTTTTCAGCTTGTAATAGGCATAATTCAGCTTTGTCTGAAAATGCTTAGTTGTGTTCAAAGTTAAATTTCATACTGAGAAGTAGTGTGAATTGCTTTGCCCATAAGAGAGAACTTTGGCTTTATCCAGAGATAAGTTTGTAATCTCTGAAGTTATAATTTTAGACAGATTAACCTTATCAATGTTCAAACTTAGTTCCACTATGTCCGAAGTGGTTATGTTGCATTTGGAATGGTTTCACTACTGTCCGAATTTGGTTCTACAGTGTTCAAACCTTTGCTTGAGTCTGGAATTCTACTTCACTTTGTACAAACTCTATTCTTCCTTTTTGAAGTATGTTTTCGAAGCCAGATTGTGTCCAAACTTGGGCATCTATTTGATAAACTTTGGCAATGTCTTAAAATAGTTCCAAAGTATCTTTTGAGCTTGATAGACGATGGATATATCCTTTAACTAAAAATTTGGCCTTGAACACTTAGTCATTACGTCTAAAACATTTTAGAGGTCCAATTATATGTCTTTAGTTGACGATCTTCAAATTTGCTGAGTTTCTTCATCTGTTGACTCTTTACTTTATGAACTCAATCATGTCTCATTTTATCTAAAATTCTTTTCAAAGTTTCAGTGTCATTCTTTCTCTTTTGAGCATTTATGTTTTCTTCATTGGATATATAATGAATATTGTCTCTGATATTGTCTCTTTTGTGTTGTCCACTCAATCTATGTTATTTCCCTTAATATATCTTATACATATCACTGCAATACTAGGAAACATAACTATTAGTAGCTAAACCAGTCACTTATATGCTTTTATTCATCATCAAAACTTGGTTTGCTAAATACATTCATCATCAAAATAATTCCAAGTAAAGGAGGTTTGGTTCAACATTCTCCTATTTTTTTATGATGATAAAACATTTGAGTGAAATACCTTTTTAAAAGATAAAACATGAACATACATGGGAACTAAATAGAAATATTTCATTCATAACAGAACATATATAGCTCCCCTTGACTAACTGCATTTCTTAACAAGATTTTCTAATGACTCCCCTTTAATGTATGCACTTAAATTCACTAAATTCATTATAATTCTATTATCCCTACTATTTTTCCCACTTTTATCATAATAACAAAGGCAAATAGATGGGAGATAAAAAATACCATTGACATGAGGTGAATAGTAATCAAAAGTAAAGAGCATATCCATGTCATGGGCAACATTTAAGCATTAGAGATAAGACATTGAATGAAATGTAGAATGTGCAACAAAAATTGTATTTCATTGATGAATAAATGAAGTTCACAATATATAGTTACAAACATCAATAATACAAAGATAAGTACAAGTGAATACAATGTTTCTTCGAAAAAGATGAATGCAAAGAGAAAAGGATAAAAGAAAAAATGCAGTAGTTTATTGGGTAGGTTTGGGTTTGTGATTCTTGGAGACAACTGCTTTTAATTTTCTGGGTGGTGGTTAAGTAGGTTTGGTTTCTAGGGTTTTGGTTTTTCTAGATTTGGTTGGAGGGGAAGGGGCAAGAGGTATGAAAGTTGGGTCTTTGGTAATTGCAATAGGGATGTCTTGAGAGGATGGGTAATGACAAACTTTAATAGGAATTATTTGAATTCTAGCTTGAATTGCAAGGTCTACTAATCATTGGAAAAAGATGGGTGTATTATTGAGAATTGCTCTTTGTTGGCATTCATCCTAGCCACATAAACTTTATGATCCATGATTATAGACTCAATGCTAGGAGTTTGAAAAGTAGGCTTAGTTGAAGTGGGTGGTTTAGATGGTGGCTTGGTTTTGGGACTAGAAGGTTTGGACTTGGAGACTGGAATTTTGGTTCTAGAAGAGGTTAAGGTATAGGAGAGGAAGACAGAGCAGTGGAAGGAGAAAAATTGGGAGGTGGTGGAACATTGGAGGAAGGAGGTACTAGAGTAGATGATGGAGCATCAGAGAGGATAGGATTAGAGGGTGCAAGAACAGATGAAATTACAGTTGAGGATGGAGTAGGAGAGGTGGATGGGATTTTAAAGTTGGGATCAACAACTCTCAATTTCTCAAAATATTCTAGATTATCAAAATCTAGGAAAGGAGATGGTAATTTTGAGAAATAGGCATCTATCTTCTTAAACCTACGATGTAGAAACACATCCTCTGGAAGATAAAAGAAGTTGGGATTAGATGTGTCTGCAACAACATGAAGTGAAATCCTATTAGATGACTTAATGAAGATAGCGATATTTGGGTCAAAAATAGGAGCTAGTTTAGATGAAGAAGGTGGGTTAAATTTCTCTATACATTTATCTAAACAACAATCAACATCTAGAAGGGGTTTAGGCCTGAAACCTTTATGAAAAGGTTTCTTCATAATGATGATGTTGAGAGTAATAAATTTAGGATCTTCAAAATCTAAAAAATGGAAGATCCAAAGGAGTGAAATATGCATTTTGAGTTTGAATATTGAAGGCTATATTTTTATTTAAATTTATTATAGCATTAATTTCTTCTTGAGTATTTTTATTTTCTTTTTGAGTTGTCTAGGAGAAGGATGAGAAAGAGTTGAAGACTGACTAAGAGAAGTTTTAGATGGAACTTCTAATAAAATCATAATATACTATATTTTAATACCTAAATTCACATATTTTTGGAACTTCATTTTATGTAATTTATTGGTTCATAATTACATTTGATGAAATATTACACTTAATGGGGTTATTTGATTTTTCGGGTAACAAATCATGTCAAAAAGAAGTTGAATGTGAAAAAGTTCCACTTTGATGCCATTTCTAATACCAATTGAGACTAATTTAGGAAAAGTGGTAAACATAAAGTTGAATTCCTTCAAGTTAGCTATCCAAAAAATTAAGAATCATCAGATTTGAATTTCATATGTGGAAGTTATGGCCATAAAACTACAACAATCTCTAAACTCAATCTAGTTTTGGCTATGCAAAAAATGGTATAATTTATAGTCCACATTTTGCATATTTGGAGAAATATTTAGAAAACATGTTCAACATTATGGTTCTATATCTCTTTCCATTTCATCAAGAATTATTGATTCTGAGATAGTATGTGGAAGTTATGGCTGAAACAATCAACATATCTCTAATGGACAGCAACTTGGGCGCCGTGGCGCCCATAACTCTGGTCAAGTACGCATAGTAGGCAGCAAGTTTGGCAACGTGGTGCTCAAATTGGGATTGTGGTGCCAACACTTACCCTCTCCAAGTTTGTGGCTTCTTCTCCCCAACTTGTGCATGATAAAAGGGTTTTTGGGGCTTCATTTTAGAGGTCTTTTTGGTAAGGGTTTTGGAGGTGTGTAGGTTAGGTTTTCTGAGGTATGTAGGCTAGTTTTTTGAAGAGCTTTTGGAGAATTTTTGAGAGGCTTTGAAGGGAAGAAGATTGGTTTTTGAAGATCAAGAGAAACTCAAATTCAAGGCTTTGGAGTCAAGTGGAAAAGGGAAGATCTTCATTTTCTTTGTTCATTGGCTTTCTTTCCTTGTATTTGTTGAAGTTATTTTGAGGATTTAAACTATGATGATGTTAAACTTCTATTTGCTTGATTTATTCTACATTACGAGTAGTTAATCTTCCCCTTTCTAGAGGGGAGATGGACTTTATGTGGGATTCATGGTATAATCAATGAATGGCTTGAGTTATCTTACATTTGGTTTATTTATGATACTTTGTTCTTAATTGTCTTAATTTATTGGCCATTTATTTAATAAATCTATACTTGAGATTTGACACTTAGGAGAGGTAATCCTGAATACAATCTAGGCATTATAGCATGGGATTCTAGACAACTTAGGAGAGCTTCTAAGTGTTGTGAAATCATTTAAGAGAATCATAGATTGTAATGTATTCCCAATATTCAAATTTTTATAGGGATATTGAAATTAGAATTTTAGCAATAGATACTTGACTCAGCACTTAGGAGGGGGTTAATTGGATTTATAAACTAATGCAATGATCAAATTGGAATGAGTAGAGAATACTATGAATGAAGTATAAACGAAATCAATCCTCCAAAGTTTTCATACATGGATCTAATCCATTCAAAGACCTCCCATTTTATTTGTTATTCAATTCTTATTTTTCAGTCATCCATATAATGTTAGAATTGTTCAGAACAATAGCTAGTGGCTAATTGAAATACAGAATCCCTATTGATACAATAACCTTCTCATCACTACAATACAAAACTTGACATTGTGCATTTGTGAATAGTTTGCAGCAAAGTGGTTTTTGGCATCATTGTCGGGGACTGGCCTTATTTTGATTTTTCACTAATATTGTTAATAAATAATTTTAGCTTTAATTTGGATTTGGATTTTCTTTATTGTATTCTTATTTCTTTTGTGTTCGTTGTGTAAAGTCAATTTATTTAGCTTTTATAATACTGTATGCAAATCATGGAGATTCTAATCTAATTCCTTTTGATCCAAAAATTAAAAGAACTCTATGAGACATTCGAAAAGCAAAGCAAGCAGTAACAATTATAATGGAAAAATTAAAGCAAAATTAGCAACCAAATTAGAATCAATAGAAGCCAACAAGGGACTATTTTAGGCTGATGGTTAATGATAACTACATTGGTATCACTCATCCAACCATCAATGCAAATAACTTCGAGTTGAAGCTAACACTAATCAACATGGGCTAGTCGAACCAATTTGGGGTTTCACTGAGTGACGACCCAAACATTGACTTAGCCATATTTCGAGAAATCATTAATACCATGAAGATGAATGGAGTTTGAGATTATGCTATTAGATTGAGGCTATTCCCATTCTTGCTAAGAGACAAAGCCAGAGTTTGGTTACCATGTTTACAACTGGGCAGTATAACAACATGGGACAAGATGGTGGAGAAATTTTTAGCAAAGTTCTTTCCTCCGACCAAGACTACTTAAATCACAAGTGAGATAGGACAATTCAGATAGGTAGACTTCAAACCACTCTAGAGTGTTGGGAAAGGTTCAAGGATTTGCTAAGAACATGTCCATAACATGGATTCCCTGATTGGCTACAAATCTAGCTATTCTACAATGGACTGCATGGCCAGACGAGAACCATAGTTGATGCTATATTCAAAGGCTCATTGATGGCCAACATTGTAACTGACGCATATTCATTGTTGGAAGACATGACTTCCAATACATTTCAATGGTCGAATGAAAGCAACCTGGTGAGGAAGGTGACAGGTTGTCTTGAGGTGGACCAAATTATAGCCTAACTGCACAGATGTCCTCTTTAACACATCAAGTGGTTGTAGCCAATTCCGCATCTAAAGGAATATATAATGTAGGAGAATCATCTTCTTCTTCTCTGCCAATTGAAGCATACATAAATTTAGATCCAACAAGAGAAGAAATGTAGTATGTCAATAATAAGGGTTATAACAACTTTAGGGGGAACAACAACATGCCGAATCAAAATGACATACTACATGAGCACTTTTATGAATGAGAGTCAATCAAGGTACTCTAGCAATGAGTCAAGGCTTGATAACATAGAAATAACCATGAGAAACATCAATGCTTTAATGAAGTCTTTGAAAATGCAGATTGGGCAGATTGCAAGCTCTTCAAATAGTTCAAAAAGGGGTATTTTCCCAAGCAACACTGAGAAGAACCCAAGGGAGCATTACAATGGCATCACTTTGAGAAATGATGGAGAATTGAAACCCTCAAAGATGTAAGAAGAGCCACGACCTTCCTTAGAAGCAAAGAGCCAAGATGCTGCACAAGGACAGAAAAATGAAGAGGAAGCAAAGAAGCAAGAAGACTCAAAAGGGAGTACTACATGCTTGGAAGAATTACATTCCATGATAACCCTCCAATCTTGAAACCTCAACTTCCTTTTCCTTAAAGATTTCATTGAAAGAAAATTAAAAAATAGTTTAGCAAATTTCTTGAAATCTTTCAGAAAATTCACATTAACATTCCTTTTATAGAAGCTTTAGAGCAAATGCCAAATTATGAAAAGTTCATTAACGAAGTTATGTCCAAGAGAAGGAAGCTAGAACATATTACAGTGGAGTTGATAGAAGAGTGTAGTGCCATTTTGGAGTTCTTTACTTCATTAAAACTTCATGGGGCATTAGAGAACCCATGAGCTCTTCAAAGCTCATCTTGTTCAGGTCTTTTGCTTTCTGGATTGTAGTCACTTTAGGCACCTAGTGCCTAGGGAGGGATCTTAGGATCTTCTTGACAAGTTTTGGTTCCTCATACTTCTCTCCTAGATTTTTTAAATTGTTTGTAATCTTCTAGAACCTCTTGAATATATCTAAAATTGTCTTTAGTTCTTGTATATGGAAGATTTATATTACTACACAAGTATGTTAATTTTGGTCACTGTGACCTAGTTAGTACCCTCATGGGAAACCTATAGTTTATCCCAAATCTCTTTTGCAAAGTCACATGAGGAAATTTTTTTGAATTCAGATGAAGACAGGGCAAAGTAAAGGTAGTTCTTTGCCTTGGCATCTCTCTCTACCGCTTGTATGTCCTTTGGGGTGTATTTATCTTCATCATTTAGGTCTACCTTGCCATTCTTAATAATAAGTCATAGCTGGTAGTCTGTGGCAATCATAAAATTTTATATATGCATCTTCCAACACCCATAATTGGCACCGTCAAAGAATGGGGGTTTGGAAGTGAACTACCTCTCAGCAAATGTGTTGTGGACCATATTGGCCATAATAGGGATCTCTTGACTATTTATATTCTGATAATCAAATATAATAGGTGGAAATTGCTATAATACTATTTATTAGTCCCTTACAGATGGTAAATCAAGAGGGGGGGTAAATTGAGCTTTTGCAAATTTTTACTAAATAAAAGAATAGTGCTAAAAAGGAATGGAATAAATTACACGACACACAAACATAGGTATTTTTATAGTGGTTTGGCCCTTACCTAGTACCTACTCCAGTCCTCTAAGTTAGTCTCTCTACTGCACTCAGGTTTCACTACACTTGATCAGCTCACTCTGATAAAAAAAATATACTTGTTGATCTTCCTAAGCTCACCAACAAACTCTTATAATCTCTTAGTAAGTCTCCCTACTTGTTGTAATCAATACAATCAGATAGCAAGCCCCTTGCTTGATATAGCAGACAACAAAAATAAATGTGCACAGAAATGTGCCTCTTACTTAGGTAGAATGATAAAGATTAAAAGTAGTGTAATAAATGATAGAACAATGAGAACAAAAGTTTTCAAACTTCAGAAGTAATGTTGAAGTTGTTGCTTTGAATGCAAATTAGAATGTTGTGCAGTGGAGTTGAAATCTTTTAGAAGAAAATATTAAGTTTGTGTAAATGCTCTTAAATTCATTTTGTAGCTTTTTCTAACTATCAAAACATCCCTTATTAACTCCTTTTAAATGGAGATTTGGAAAGACGACACTTATTAAATGTGAGAAAATGTTCAAATTTCTGACCATTGTGGTGTTTTCGCAACTTTAGACCATTTAAAGTAGTGTTTCAGACCATCTGGAGGGATGGAAATTTGTGGCTTGGAAACAAATCAAACTGGCTCTTTATAACAGTGCTTTAGGACATCTGAGTAAAACTTCAGACCCTTTGAAGCAAAATAAATCCCCTAGCTACACACCTACATGCTTCAGCTCATCCGAAATGCATTACACACATGCTTTAGTATGTCTAAAGTAGAACTTCAGAACATCTGAAGTGTCATTAATATTTCAACACAATAAGCTTTGTGCTTCAACACCTCTAAAGTGAGGCGTCAGTACCTTTGAAGCAATGTAATTACCTTAGCGTCATGTGTAAGTGCTTCAATACCTCTGATTCTTGCTTCTACATGCTTCAGCACCTCTAAAGCTTACTTTTGAACATTTGAAGTAATGCATTGATCCTTTATTTTCACACCTTTTTGCCTCAACACATCTAAAGTTTGTTTTAGAACATCTGAAGTAGCATGTCAATGTTTGTTACAATTCAACCACAAGTGTATGGTGCCAAGTTTTATAGTATAATTTAGGGGTTGTGTTAACCCAAACCGACCCTACTCAACCCAATGTTTTTAAGGGTTTGGGTTATCAACCCAAACCTGAATTTTAATTTGGGTTGACCCAAACTTGAATTCTAATTTGGGTTAATGGCAACCCAACCTGAAACCTACCCAATTTGCATATTATTAGTTATAAAACTTAAACTATAAAGTTTTTGCTCCTTATAGTTCATATTACATTATTCCTTCATTTTGATATTTCTTTTGTGAAGCACAAATGACCTACCAATCTTATCTCATTTCCATGATTCCTATCTCTATTCTTAGTATAAGTGTGTTTTTCACTAGTTGATCTTATCTCCCAAGTTTTATCCTCATCTACATGTCCTTTTTAAAAATCACATTAGACCTAATTAACTATTATTTGAACTCGTGTTTTATTTAGCTACTTGATAAACTTATTATCTTATTTAGATTTGACTTTTGTTTAATATTGGATATGTAAATTTAAGTATGTGATGGATTAATTTTATTTGAATGTTAAAAATGAATATTCATTGTTTTACTTATTTACATAACCCGAATTCAACTCGAGCTTGACCTACTAAATTTGGTTTATGGTTGAGCTTTTAAAATTAGGGTTGAGTTAGGGTTAGGGTTAAGGTGTTAAACCTTAGGTTAGGGTTAGGGGTGACCTCCACCCAACCCCGAATAACCTGAGTTTCACCCCTAGTATAATAATGAGAGGGTTATCATCTCCACAAATACTGTAAATTCAAATTAATTATTAGATATTGTAGTAAATAGCCCTTAATTTATTTAAAAAATAAAAAAATTAGAAATTGAATAAGAAATAGAACAAAGCAAACTTTGGTAGGAAGAAATCAAGATAGAGAAACTTTAGAGTATCGATTTCATTTATGCTTCAATCATGGTGTTTTCAACTCATTATATATTCATTGTCCTATTGATTTATAAATCAAGAATTCCAATTCACTCAACTCCCTCTCCCAAGTCCCTATCTATTCTTAGTATCCTAATTTTGATATCCTTATAAAAATTGAAAGATTAAGAATGCATTAAGATTTGTGATTATTTTGAATGATTTCACAAAATCTAAAAGCTCTCCCAAGTCATTATCTACAATTTCATGTTATGATGCCTAGATCCTATTAAAGATTGCCTCTCCCGAGCATCAAATCTCAAATATACAATCATTCAATAGATGACCAATAAATTGAAAGTATCAAGAACAAGACATCATAAATAAACCAATAAAAACTCTCAACAATATAACTAATTAATCACATCATAATATCCACATAAGATTCATCTTTTCTCTAAAAAAGCAGTTTAGCTACTCATAAGAATATCAAAAACAATTTCAAGTATTCTAAACATGATGAAAATAATTAAGGAAGAACAATGAAGAACAATAAAACTTTGAGTTGAAGTTGATCTTCCTCTAACTTTGCACCGCATGAGATATCCTATGGTAGAAAGGAGCTTGTAGGCATTAGTTTCCTTTTTGCTATCAAAAGCATCACACCACTTAGATATGACTAACACAAACATTGACTTATTCATCATTACAGCAATTGGTCCACAAAACATTCTTCTATCAATGCTTTGGTTGGCAGGAGATGCTTTGGATGACAAGCTTTCCATGCTTGGCGAATGTTCATTACAAAGAGAATAAGGTGTTGGAATGCGCCTCAAGCTCTTACTTGCTGTAATTACCAAAATTTGGTCATTTTGGTAGTGTTCGATGATCATCTCATCTTAGAAATCTTTACAAGTCCTTTATATTTTCTACATAGAGAGGATGGGAATTTCACAATCCATAGAGAAAAATGCACCGAAAGAGAAAATAAACAATGAAGTCAGCACTACAATAGAGCTGATGCAATGGCATTTCAATCCCTACCTAAGTAGGATTCGTCCTTCTTATATGCGATTGGGACACCATTTGCATCCTCTTAAACGAATCCGAGCCTAACGCAGATCACTGATATGCCTTGTAAATCCATTCTTCTACTTGGACATGGTTGGGGAGGGTTGCGTATATGGATATTGGGGCTTTGGAAAACAAGACTGGAGGCGCTTGGGAATGGAGGGCGACTTGGTAGAAATGGAGAAATTTGGGAATTTGAGGAGGCTGGCGCCAATAGAAGTGTTTTCCCACACGTTCATGATTTCCTGAATTAAGAGGAGGTGCACATCGGGTAGCAATTTGGGCGGCATAAGGGGTTGGATGGCAACTTTGGAAGAACAGTAGAAAATTCTGCTCTTAACACTTAGGGAAGGGAAATATTACTTTCCTTGCATAAAATAAATGGTTTTAGTAAGGAAATATTACTTTCCTTGAAAAAAATAAATAATTTTATTAAGAAAATATTACTTTCTTTATACAAAAATGAAATATTCTGCAGCTAATTGAATGAGGTTGCTAATGATATAGTTTAAGCAACAAAATTATTTTTATTTCTAATTATGGTCGCTAAAAGTGCAATCCTAAATAATAAATTATCATGAAAAGTAATTATAATTAAATAAAATTTTAAAAATTAAGAAAATAGAAATTAATGTTATAATATCTATTATCTAAAAAATAAGTTATTTTATTAAGGTATAAGTAAATAATAATTTTATATTCTATTTTAAGATACCTTATAATTTTATACAAAAAAAGTTTAGATTGCACAAAATCTATAAAAGATAATAACCTCATAAAAAATTATTACAAAAACTATATTTTTAAACTTTATCCAACATAAATTTTGGTTGCATAAGAAATTAACCTTTTTCAATAAAAATTTGGTTGAATAAAATGTATTCATCTATTTTTTAATAATCATTTTGATAATGAATGTAATTAAGTAGTTAAGTTTTGATGATGAGCAGATATATGAGTGAAGAGTTAAGCTACTAACTATTTACTTTAATCTGTTAAAATAAATTAAGGGTAGTAATTGATAAGTTTAAAGAGTATATTATTACGACTTCTCAGAAAAAAGAAAATTTAAAAGGAATACTCAAGTAAAAATATTCAGAAGCATTTAGAAGTATAAGGCATGAAATTCAGAAATGATCGAAAGCACTTCAAAGACAAGAATTGAAGATCAGAAGCAATTCAGAATTGTTCAAAAGTACTTCAGAGACAAGAATTGAAGTTTAGAAGCAATTCAAAATTGTTCAGAAGTATTTCAGAGACAAGGCTTAAAGCTCAGAAGTATTTAAGAGATGAATCAATATTCCTTGGGAGACAAGGCATGAAGTTTAGAAGTATTCAGAGCTACTTTAGAACCATTTCAGAGACAAGTTAGAATTTCTTTTAGAGACAAAGTGCAATCTTAGAATTAACTTTAAGGCAATCTCACACTTTAGAGGTAGTTCAGAAGCTCTTTAGAAACATCTCAAAAGTAAAATGCTCTAAGAAGAACTTCAGAATAAGCTCAGAAGAAAAATCTACACCTTGAAGTTTATTAATAAGCACTTATGAATACGCTCAGAAGTAACTCAAAAACAACACAAAAGTAATACAAAAGACATTTCTACAATTAGAAGTTCATCGGTAAAAACTTTTGAGTATGATCAGAAGTAACATAGAAGCAATATAGAAGACATTTCTACAATCATAAGTTCATCAGTAAGAACTTCTAAATACGCTTAGAAGTAAGTCAGAAGCAATGCAGAATGATGTTTCTACAATTAAAAGTTCAACAGAAAGAACTTCAAAAATAATTCAAAGGAAGCTTATGCATTTGGAAACAATTTAGAAGCAATGCAGAATATCGACTTCCAATCAAAAGATTATCAGAATTTGAACTTCAAAAATGCTTCCAAGTTTGTAGCTTTGTAATAGAAGATCAATAGTAGTGATACAGAATGAACACAGAAGAAGTTTCTATGCTCAAAATTTTTCAAAAATAACTCAAAAGCTCTTCAGAGGTATTGTTGAAAAGCCTAGATTCAAGAAGCATGTCAAAGGCAAAAAGCAAACTTCAAAAAAAAAACCTCAGAATTTGCTCAAAAGCCACTCAAAAGCTTTTCAAAGGCATCTTCAAAAAGCCAAGACTCAAGAAGTTCATCAAAAGCAAAATTCAATCATTCAAAAATACTTTAGAAATTTCTCAGAAGCAAAAACATGACTAATGAAAGTGTTAGAAACTAGATTCAGCCTTCAAAAGAATCTAAAATGAATGATCGTGCAAAATTCTATCATTGTCACTAGCTCAAAAGTTCAATAGAACAACCTCAGAAGTTCTGCATTAAGTACATAATCGCAACTGACAGGTAAATGAATCTTAGAAGTTCTTAATACTTATCACAAAATTTCTATAGTTAGACAGAAGAAGAAAAACATGATAAAACTTTAAATCTCTTTTTTCAAATGGTCAGAAAGCTACTAAAAATGATCATTACAGCTAAGGTGTCTTCCATAATGTGTAAAAGGAAGATTTAAACATCTAGGAAAGAAGATATGAGAAAAAGCTAAGAAATAAGAAAAAAATTACTCAAGCATTTACTGAAGTCTCCTTAGATTTAACTCCTTGAGATCAATTTGTTTGTGTTACATTCCAATAAGCATGTAAAGCAAATCATCTAGTGACACTTGAAGTCTAATCTTTACTATTTTTATTGCTATGTGCATTGTGTTTTCATCACTACACTTCATACACTCTACCTATCAAAAAGCATTCATTTTTGTACACTTTTATTTACTGTTTTCTCATTTGCAAGCAAGGCGCTTGCATCTTATCGTGAACAACAAGCAGGGAAACTTGGTAAAGTTTGTATAAGTTGTTGGTGAGCTTTGAAAACCATCTTGTATAAGTTATTTGTGAGCTTTGAAAACTAACTTGTATAAGTTTGTTGGTGAGCTTGAAAACCAACAAGTGTTAGTGGAACCTAAGCTTAGTAAGAGAGGCTAACTCAGAGAAGTGGAGTAGGTACCTAATTTAAGGGCCAAAATATTATAAAAATCATTATCTCAATGTGTTGTGTGATCTTCCTATTTTATTTCAGCATTATTTTTTTGAACTTGGCCAAAATTTTTAAAGGCTAAATTCAATCCCCCCCTCCCCTCTTAAGCCGCCATTAGCTAGTGATCAACACATTATTTATAACAAAATTTTATTTAGTTGTTAAAATTTTGTGGCAATAATTTTTTGTAACAAAATATTAGATTGGTTGCAAAAAATTTAATGTTTTAC
Organism: Pouteria campechiana; assembly: GCA_036873735.1. Classification (NCBI taxonomy): domain Eukaryota; kingdom Viridiplantae; phylum Streptophyta; class Magnoliopsida; order Ericales; family Sapotaceae; genus Pouteria; species Pouteria campechiana. The sequence goes on from JAYJMB010077335.1 coordinate 38,731, forward strand.
AATAAAATTGAAGTCCTTGCCTATGATAAGTTTGTAGCAAGGAAATTATTTTTTGTTGTTAAATTTAGTTCCTTAAAATGAGTTTTTTTGTAGTGTCTTTAGAAGTTCTATTTTCCTTTTTTGAAAATGGAAGGTTTTCCTCATATGCTTACATATTATTTTATAGTGAATAAGTAAAAGATGATAAAGACTATTATTTATCTCTCAACAATTTTATAGTATTAGAGTCGCTCACTTATTCTTTATCTTCACCCATTTTTTCCCGCCACCACTGACGGCGCACAAAGATGAGCATAAGGAATGGGATTCAACATCAAGTTAAGAGAAGGATGTGCCCTTGTCAACCCATGCAAGCCGATTTGATCACCCATGGTTTTGCAACCCAATCCATTTGTGCTATTATAATTCTTTGGAGAAACATCATCTCTGTAAATCACAAACCACAAGTTAGATGGCAAAATTTTTTTGTGGTGGTCTCAGTTAGTTCTCTTAGGGGTTAAAGGATGTGAAAAACTCAGTTACATCACCGGTTATGTGTACGACTGACCCAATATATTCCAATTGGGAATTCAAGAATTTCATCATTGTGGCATGGTTGATAAATTCATTTGGACTATACATTAGTCGCACCTACTTATTCCTCCACATTGCCAAGGCAATCTAGGATGTTGTCAAGGAGAATTATTTTGATCTTAAAAATAGTTCACAAGTTTTCAAATTAAGAATAAACTTAAGGATATGCGGCAAGGTAGTATGGGTATAATTGAGTATTATGATGCATAGCAAACACCCTAGCAAGAATTATTGATACCAAGTTTTAATGCTAAACATTGGTCCCAAAATAGCATATGTGGCCAAACACTACACTAAGCAAGATTGGGAATCAAATGGTTGTGCAAGTGTAGAAATAGAATAATAGTGAAAACACTCAATCACACGAGATAATAAACACATTAGGATTATAGTGGTTTGGACCCTCCCCCCCCCCTGTCACTTACTTCACTCTACAAGGTATCCCCAACCTTGGATTCCACTATCAACATTTTGAATCACACCTCCCTTGAATTTCTAAGATCACTAAGAACTCATACATCACTTGGTTTCTCTAAGTTAACCGAGAACCTTTATACTATTGATTTTCTTGGGCTTATCAACAAACTCTTACACAACCTGGTTTCTCATGCTTATTAGGAACTCCTTCTGACAAACATACAGTGTACAATAAAATGCCTCTATATAGGCTAAGGTGTACACAAAGTTAATCTCTAATGGAAAGAATAAACATTAAAATTCTAGTGTTTCAAACTCCACTTGAGATGGACTTGATGTAGCTTTATGTTTGTCAATCATTGGAGTGCCTTGGAGTGAATGCAATTGGAGACTTGATTAGGTTTCTTATGATTAATTCATGTTTAACTATTAGAACCCTCAAGAATATCTCTTCTTGTTTAATGGAACTTTTATTTATAAGTTTTTAGGTGTGATAACCCCAAATTTTGGTAAGTTTAATTTTCAATTATGATAAATTTTTTTGATAATTAGTGGCCCTAAATAATTAACAATTTAATATATTTTTCATAAATTTCACCCTTCTGGAGCAGTTTTAGTATTTTGATCGTAACTTCTTCGTACAAACTCAGAATTAGGTAATTTTTTGCATTATTTAAATAATTTCAAGGGCTACAACTTTAATATTGACCATATTTCCTAATTATACTTATATTTTGAGTTATGGGTCCCACAAAGTGAGGCTACTTGGATTGGAGATGGTTGTAGTATTTTGGCTATAACTTTTTTATGAGAAATCAGAATTTAGTGATTTTTGATTCATTAGAAATTCACTACAAAGGCTACAACATTTGTGTTTACTACTTTTGATGAATAAGTCCCCATATGTGCCAAATATTTGAAGCAAGTAACATTTGTTACAATAACATGTGTATTTAGTTAAAATTGAATTTTTATGAAAATCTTGAATATTAATTGATGATTAGATTGCTGCCCAATTTAAGTATGATTAAAAGTACTTATATATTTATTGAATGTGATGATTTAATTGTATAAAAAATTTAGTTTATATGGGACATAGATTATGGTGTATTAATAAGCATATTACCATCCAAATTAGAAGTAAGTTGATCATTTAGTTGCTGCCCAATTTTGATTAGTATTGATTACAGAAAGTTATGTTAATCACATCTATAGATTAGTGAATTATTGATGCATGAACATAAGTATATTATACATGTTATAGTTTTCCAAATTGTAATAGAAATTAATTTTAAAATCTAATGTAAAATTATTATGTAGTAAAGAATAAGGTGTTTAATGGTTGAAATTTAAAGTTATGTAGATGATATATTTTATTATCCAATATTGGGCTTAAATTGATTGTCTCATGATGTAATACTCATCCCATGGCTCAGATTGAGGACATAAGGTAGACATATAAGTGTGTGGAAGAAAATAAGAAAATGAATTAGTTGAAAAAATTTACTCATTTGGTGAATAATGTGTGAGAACCCTAATTGCTCTCCCATAAAACTCACACCTCCTTGTCCCCTCCTTCTCAACATTAATAGCCTCCTTCTCCCTTCTTTTAACACCAATCAGAAACTATACCTAATATTCAATAATTTCTCCTTCATCTAGTCCAAGTGGGCAACAAGGTTTCCATCAAGCAATTAATGTATTAAGTGGGCAGCAATATGTTTGGTTTTCCAACATGAAAGGAGAGTTTAAATCTGATTTTTTGATTTCCTTTTAGTATGGGAAATCCTTATTTACAAGAGCTTTATGATGTTGGGGGGAAATTAAGTAGGGATTTGTACAAATAGGGTTCCATTAAAGATCAAAATCGTAGGTAATATTGGACCTTAGAAAAAGGGCATGAATTGAGTTGTTTTAGGTGCGATGTTCATGTAAAATTAAAGGGGATTAATATTATAATAAAAAATACTAATTATTTTCATGAAATATGTGAAAACAAGGGTTGTATACCTAGTTGAAGATATGGTGAATGTAATTCATGAATTTAACAATGATTTATGTGTTATATATGATAAGATTAATGTAAATTTATATTGGTATGAAAGATTAAATTGAAAGTCATGAAGTTAAGGGTTATTTACTTTATGGAGATCATGTGGAACATGTTCTGAATAATTATTGATGATTAATTTATTTAATCATGTCAATAATGAAGTAGAATCATATGAAAACTTAACTAGGATGAATCATGTATGAGAATCTATCAATGGGGAGTCAATTATGCAAAAGTTAGGGGCTGTTTTGCAAATCCATGAAATTACCAAACTATAAATTGAGGAACATGAGAAATTGAATGATTATTATCTTGAAAGATGATGTATAAAGTGGAGAAACATTGAATTGGTAAATGGGAATGGAAAACCCTAGAATTGAACTTGGGTAAAGTGATGATAATGAAAAGGACATTAAATTGCATAATTGTAGTATGTAAACCATTGATTATGTTATGATGAATGTAGGACACGAGACTTGATTGAAAGAGTGGACTATTTTGGGTACTTGGCATAAAAGGAAGAAATTTGAATTTGTGAATAATTGAGGTAAGTAGGTTTCTTATCAAATTATGTGTGATTGAGTACATTAACATGTTGGCATACGGGCACAGTGATTTATCATTTTTGTTAATGATTTGAGATGTGTTTTTGGAATTTGCTTTGTACTTGAATTTACTAAATACATTTGATGTTTTAAATAGATCATTACCTATCTTGTTGAGGTTAATTTTGTTCACGTAATGTGATATATGTGAGTATGACATGGTAGTAAAGTTCATGTGGATGTATGTATGATATACATGGTATTACCTGCCTGGCTATGGTGTTGCCTACATGGCATATAGTGTTGCCTGTGTGGCTATGGTATTGTCTGTGTGGCGTATAGTATTGTTTGTGTGGCTATGGTGTTGCTTGTGTGGTATATGAATGGTTTGTATGACCAATAGATTGCCTCTATAAGATATAAGGTGTGTGGTAAGTGTCGGCCTTTATGGCACTGGGTACATTATAGTTGTATGTTTAATTCCTTATGAATATGCATGGATTGAGTGAAATATGATTGCACTAGCATGTGTTGGTTGTGCAGCTTTATGCATGATTTACAAGGTTTTGTCATTTTTTCCTACTTACTGAGTTTGCCCAGACATTGCCCAAACTCACCCCTTTTCTTTTCTCATGTTTTAGATGTCAGGCACATTGGAGGAGCCCAACCGAGGTTTGGTGCTTGAAATGTGAATTAGTGACAATGGAGTGGCATTTCTTATTTAGCTTTTGATTATTTATTGAAAAGAGATTATAATGCATTATGTGACTTGTCATTTATGAATTTATTATTAGTGGATGATATATAAGAAGAAGTTTAAATTCTCAGTATTCATTAATTATTGATTCTTAGTTATTTTCATGTCCTATGACTACTAGTTGGCCCATGTGACTATGGATGGAGGAGGTTTTGTGGATGAATATGGTGTGTATGGATGATTGAATATATGTATAGGTGTGGAAACCCTCATACCATCATATTCCAGGGGAGACTCTACCGGATCTCCAACAAGATCTTTCTCTAAAATATGAGTAAGTAGCCCCCTCAATTTAGGGGTGTTACATGAGGCTTTTGGTGTATGGAATTGGACCATTTAAAATCTAGCCATTGTGAAATGTCATATCAAATTTTTGATTGTTATAATTATAAACCTTTATAGACATAACCCCTCCTCTATTGATCTCCTTTATAGACAATTATAGCCCTTTAGAACTCTAATGCTCTCTTATGTTCATGCCTCTATGGAATATAACCATTACGAAGACCTCTATAGACCTCTATTGGTTTGCTCTGTGGATAATGGCTATCCTTTATTGTCGTGACTTCAAAATGCACAACCAGGCAGTGAGTGCTATAGACCTCTATAACTCACCTCTATCACTTGAAATCTTAACAAGACTTCATTAGCTTAAGTTTAAGTCATTTTAGAAGTTTTATTATCATCAAAACTATACATCTAGTTTCAACAAGAATTGGATATGCACTATAAGGCAAATTTAGAAGATCTTGAGGAGAACATGAAGTTTCAACATCACCTTGAGAAGGAACACTTGTGTGAATTCCTTGCAGGCCTCAACAAAGAGTTGGATGAAGTTCAAGGCCAAATATTGGGTAGACGGCTATTACCATCTATTAGTGAAGCCTTTGCTAAGGTGCATCAAGAAGCTAATATTCATTGAGTCATGCTTGGCTAGAGAAAGAACTCACCCATCACTTCCTCAGTTGACAGATCTGCTAAGACTATAGTCCTTGCAGCAAAAAATTCACCAAATTGACCTAGTGGAGATACAAAAAAAACATGGGCAACAACCATAATGCAGTCATTGTAACAAAGCTGGCCATACTAGAGAAAAATGTCGAGATCTCCATGGAAGAACCAAAAACACTAAACCACCACATGGACCAAATCAAGATAAGGGCTTTCAGGAATTTGTCAAGGAAAAACTAGAAGAATCCATGAGCAGTGAATTGACTAAAGTTTTTTTGAGCAAAGGGCAACTTGCAAAACCACAGACAATTTTGCTCATAAAGGTACTATCTTGTATGTAAAAAAAATCAAACTCCCCAGATATTCGATTCTAGTGCCTTAGATATATGGCAGTTAACTCGTCCCTATTTTACTCTTACACTCACTCCTTTGTTTCAAACTATGGTATTATAATGTTATTGCACCATAGGTTAGGTCACCCCAATTTCCATTATTTGAAATGTTTGTTTTCTTGATTTGTTTATGAATAAAAATCTCAATTTTTTCAATTGTGAAGTCTGTCATTTAGCCAAACACAATCACACTATGTTTCTTGTCAGACCATACAAAGTGTCACGTTCATTCTCTCTAATTCATGGTGATATTTGGCAACCTTTCATGTTAAAAATATTTTTAGCACTCAATGATTCATTAGATTTATTGATGATCATACTAGAGTTTATTGGATCTATCTTCTCAAAGAAAAATTAGAAGCTTTAAAAACATTTTAAACATTCCATTCAATGATAAAAATTCAATTTCATACTTTTATCCAAACCTTGAGAACTAATAATGGAAAAGAATATTTTCACTCAATTCTTGGTGAGTATCTTGAATCAAATGGGATCATTCATCAAAGTTCTTGTCCAGATATGCCCAAACAAAATGGTGTAGTAGAAAGAAAAAATCATCATCTCCTAGAGGTTGCTAGAGCCCTAATGTTCACTCTCTAGGGTGAAGTTGTTCTCACTGCATCTCATAAATAAAATGCCTTCAAAAGTCTTGATTTTGAAGTCTCAAATTTCAATTCTTCACACATATCCTAACTTTTGGTCTATCTCTTATCTTTCCCTCAAGATGTTTAGTTGTAAAACCTTTGTACATGTTCAATCTCAAAATTGTTCAAAACTTGACCCAAAATCAACAAAGTGTGTGTTTATTAGGTATTCGTAAATACAATAAGGATACAAGTCATTGTGTGTTTGTGTCTATGGACATTACTTTCCTTGAAAATCAACCCCATTTTACCAAGTCTTCTCATTAGGAGGAGATTTTAGAAGAAGATAAGTCTAGTATATACTTGAGTCATCACCTAATCTAGTTTCCTCACCCTCACTACCCATACTTGAACCTGTTGAGCCAATCATTAATCAAGGAAAAATATTAGAAACAAGGGGAGATTGTGTTGATCCTAGCCCTTTTGCTTAGCTTGATTTTGATGATGAGTGTGATTAACCATCTAAGTTTTGATGATGACCAAACATGTGAGTGAATGGTTAAAGTACTGACAGTTATGTTCCTAAGTATTGCAATATTAAGCATATAAAGAATATTTAGGAAAGTAGCTTCAGATGTGTTGGACAATGCGTTCAAGATGATATCAATTGTATTCCAACAAAGCTAAGCTATTAGAGAAAGAAAAGATTGTTAATGCTCAAAGATTTACATCTCTGAACTAAGAAAAACATTTAAGGTGTACTGGGACACATCTAAAATCATGAGCAGCAAGTTCAAAATTTGAAGAAGTTCTGAGAGTCTGAAAGATGAAGGTTGTAGGCACAAAAAGTAAGTTTGAAATAACTTTAGAGTTGTTTCAGATGTGAGACCCAAGCTTCAAAGGCCAAACTATAGCTAATGGAACTATCTAGTATCAGAAGGGAGCTTCAAAGTAAATTTAGAGGTGCTTTAGATATGCTAAAGTACACTTCTGGAGGAAGGATAGATAGATGCCGAAGTTTAGATGTCAAAAACAACTTTAGAGTTGCTTCAGAGGAGGAGTAATGATTGCTGGTATGAAGGAACACTAAGGGTGAGAAACCAACTTCAGAAGGGTTGACTAATAAGTGAATTCTATTCACTTATATTAAGTATTGTTTAAGCTTATTATTTGTTGATTCTTGAGAATTTGAGGTGGAGTTCATGCTATTTTTTGTGTATTTTTAGGACAAGAGAAGTTGGAGAAAAGTGGATCAAAACAAGGAAAGAATGAAGCAAAGGAAGTTGCAAATGGAAGACCAAAAACAGTTACCAAAGAGGAGAATTACAAAAATCTGGCAAGGTTGATGAGTGTCATTGCACTAAAATGTGAAGCTATGACACCAATGCAAATTCAGTGGGTGGACAGAAGTTTTTAGTGCCACAGCGCCAAAATGTGGAGTTGCGGCGCCAGTGCATTGTGAATGGCTAACTTATTTTTAGCATTTTTTAAGTGTTTTGCACAAGAACCAATGAGAGATACAGAAGGACATATAAAATAACCCTAATTGGGGTTATTTAAGGGTAGTGAGGATGCAACAGAAAACAAAGACTTTTGGCAGAGGAGTTCAAGATTATAAGAAATCGAAAGGCATGGTGAGTATTTTTTTTCTTTATTTGCCTTTTTATGAACTTCAATATTTTTTTGCAGGTTCATATCACATGGTGCTTTGTCATTGTTAAATAAAAATGCAAGATTCCTTGGTTAGCTTTTAATGAAATTTTCCTAAGACTATAGAATGTGAGGTTTTTTTGCTAATTCCATTAACTGCAATATTATACTAAATTATTTTATCACATTTGCAGATCTGCATGCTAGATTTGGTACTTAAGTTATTACCATAAGATTCAAAAGAGCCTCAAACAGCTCATATCCTCCTTTATAAGATCTTCTATGATCAAACATATCAAGGGATGACTCACTTCCTAGTGAACCTGATTAAATCCTTTGATGCTCATAAGCAAGCTAAAAGGTGCTTATGCTATTTTCATTTTCCTCCTTCATCTAACATTTAAAGGATAATTCCAACTCACTATGCCATCTAAGGTGATGTGATCGTTGATGTCTGATATAGTCAGTAACCATCCAAATTTTGCCAACATGGTTGATATAAACATTCATATCAATATCTAGAATTTCAATTTTCTATAATTCAATAGATTTGTGCTTTTGATAATCATGAAATGTGACTCAGAAATAATGAAAAAATTGGCAATTCAAATTAGTTGGGAGTAGAGTGATGCATTTCTTCAAGCTTTTTGATTGAGACTGTTGGTTTTTACGTCCTTAAGAGATTGAATTTCTATACCACTCCATTTTTTCTAGTATCAAGATTACCATACTTCAATAAAGAGGTCAAGTGAAGTCCTACATGGTATAGGAGAATGTCATAATACATTTCACTTAGCTGAACGCAATGAGTTAGATGATGCTTTGATGGTTGCAGAGAAGAATGGCTAAGCATGGTTCATTTAGCTGAACCCAATGAGCTAGGATGAGGTTTTTGAGGGCCATGGAGGGAAATGGTAGAGCATGGCTCACTTTGTTGAACCTAATGGGTTGGATGAGTCTTTAAGGGCCATGTAGAGGGAATGTTGGAGCATAGTTCACTTATATGACAATGACGATGATGATTATTAAGGGCATAAAAAGGTCATTTGACTTAACGAGATATGTGGCTGCCAGGTTTTCATTGGGCATAAGTATTCTAACAGTTGTGTTGCATAACCCATTATTCTTATATTCTCATATTCTGATCAACTCTAAGATGGAAAGATCCAGGTTTTATTGCACATCATCTCCCAAGTTGGAAGATCCAACCATTTCGCTTTTAGTTAACTATAGCTCACTTGTATTCCTTGACTAAAGATTGCAGGGGTATTAATTGTAGCCTTAACCCTTTGATCTAGGGATGTAGGACAATATTTATCCATTTTTCCCTTGTAATCAATGATCTAGATTACCCAATATGACGATGTCTGTATTTTGATCCTAAAGATTACTGGTGCCTATTGTCAAGTCCATGCTAATAACAACTTTAATGGAATCCATAACAAACTTCTAGGTGGTTGATTTGTGTTCTTTTTTTATTTCAGAAGAGGAAGCATGATGGGAATGAGGAGCTTTCTAATGTTCACAAGTGCAAGAAAAGTAAGGTGATAAAATAGGAAATAAATTCTTCTACATCATTCCATTTGGGTTTCCTTTTCTATTTTCTGTCTTATTTTGCTTAAGCTATGGTATATTCATCATTATTTACAGCATAAGAGCTCCAAGGTTGACGAAATGGGAGCAATCAAGGTTGCTGGCTAATAGTTTAATTCTAGTCTCTTCAATCTAGTATGTCCACATTTTTCGTGCCTTGATGATTGCATTGGATTTGCTATTCCAAATTTCAGAATTCTCTAGGTATAATTTCAGATGCCTATTCGTACCATCTTTATGTTGTTTTATGGATGGTTGTTTTCTCATGAAAATTGTTTTTAAGCATCATTTACTATCTATATGTGTGCCCAAGCACATAGTGCCATATGGGAAATGATTGTTGTTGCTCATTTACATCAATATGCTCATTATATTTGCATATAGTCACTTGGTTTCTTCAAATTAAAGGTTATATTTTTGGGACTTGCATTTGAGATCATGCATATTTTTATTCAAATAAGGATGGCCAGTTATGCTATATGGTTTGCTAAAAAGAAGTGAGGGAGGGAGGGGGAGAGAGAGAGAGAGAGAGTAAAAAACTCTCTCCAAACAACATAGTTCGCAAAGTTAAAAACTTAGTTAATCATTGGTCATGATTTTTCTTCCAATAGACATGTTGTATTATAACAAACCTTTTTAAAAATTGCCATACATATAGGCATGTCTATGACTCAAGCAAGTGTTCATTGCATGCTAGGGCCTTTAACATTTTCCGAATGTCTTCTTTGAATAGGCAATTCATGTGTGTGAGTGGCCCTTCACATCATGCATTTAATAGTTCTCCTGGATGATGGTAGTATTGCAATTGTGACTTTGTAATTGTTAGTTCCAAGTACCCAAATAAAAGAAAAGGGCTAGCTAGAAGAAGGCGTTTGTGAATCATCTAGGATCAAATCTGGTGTTTCAACTTCCCTAAATAAAATAGATAAAGATGTTTGACATCAACTAGGTTACTTTGGTTTCTTAAAAGAAAAAGGATGTGTTATTGATCAATTTGGCTGAAATGATCAATTCTATCTCTTAGAAAAAGGATGTGTTTTTTATCAATTTGGCTGAAACGATCAACCATATCTCTCTAAATAAAATATGTAATTTCTTCTAAAACATGTTTTTTGTCATTCCAGAGACATGGACCAGTTATCTCCACCATCCCACAGCAACTATCTACGTTCCAATTCAACATGATCAAGTTGTGAATCAGAAGATACCATAATAATACCATCAAAATGATAGCATAAAGTGCAGGAAATGGGTGTCAAGTTTCATGGGAGGAGATCAAGTGGCTAAAGTTATTCTTTTGAATGACACACCTTTTTACCCTCTTTGGTCTAAATTTAAATACACTGAAATATTATACTCAAATGTTTCTTTTAACTACTAGATGTTGTTTTGATGTGGAGTTGTATGATACATATCCATATGATTAGGCCTACAGGGATTTAGTTTCAGAGAAATATTAATTGCTTATCCATGCTAATCAAATTATGTGATTGATTTGGATCTCTTGGAGTTTAGGCTACCACACTTGTTGAAGTTATTTTTCAACATCAATCAGGTTAGTTACCTTATGGACAGGTTGGGTTTGTGTGTATTATGATTATATATAAATATAATTATATATAATTATATTTATATAATTTAATTAGTTTGGTGCATATTATGATTATTGGCAACAAAATTATTGTATTGTGTATGATAATTATTAACAACCAAACTATTGCCTCGCATTTGATGGTTATTAACAGCCAAATTATTATTTTGCATATAATGATTAAAGTTAACCCAATGTTGCCTTACATATAATAATTATAAGTAACTAAAAGGTGCCTTGCATATAATGATTAAATGCAACCCAATGTTGCCTTGTATATAATGATTACAAGCAACCAAAGGGTACCTTACTTATAATGATTATAAGCAACTAAAGGGTGCCTTGCATATAATAACTATATGCATCAAAATATTAATTTGGTTGTCAATGCACATATGTCATAGAGCATTTGCAACCAAATTGCAAAGAATTTATTTGGATGTAAATAATTTTTAACAAAGAAATTTAACGTTTTTGCAACCAAATATTTAGTTGACAGAAAGTCAAATTTCTTGTAGTGAATATGACATGCAGGCCATTTAATGACAAGAATAACAACTTCCCATAAAATAAGGAAATAAAATAGAAACTCTCTAAAAAAACAGAACCAAAGCAAAGTTAACCACCCAAATCACCCAAATCATCCTAGACGAATTGAATTCGAACAAACCCAACTCAATCCAATGAGTTTAAGATCTATAAATTTCAGATAACTTAACCGGCCCTGAGTTGAGTTGAGTTGAGTTGAGGCAGTGAAATTTACAGATTGATTAGGTATATTCCCTGACACATTACCCAACCATTTAGCACAATTACTGGCACTTTATCGGGTTACAAATCTTCAAATACGTGGCAGTTTAATAGTTGAACCTGAGCCCAACATATAAATGATGCCTGACAGTTATTCATGCTTGGAGAAATGAATTGATATGCTTGGACTAGTTAGATCTTCTGTAGCTAGTATTGCATGAATTTACAGGTTAAGAAGCACATGGACGAAAAAGTGCAGCCCTTGCAATGCATATTTCTGGTTCCCATTCTCAGTATTCTGAGGTCGGCTCTGCACATATTGTGCCAAAGAGTTGCGTATCAAGAGGCATGGAACAGATGTGTGTGTAATGAGGACAAAGATGATGGATTGAAGGGGGTGTGATGCAATGCCATAGAGGATGTTTTGCAGAGGATTCCAGTCAAGAGGATTATATATATCTCTATTGAAAATGGAGCACATTATGCTATGGTTGACAACAAAAGTCACGCCGCAGAATCTTTGTCCAACTACTCGTTGCCGTGATCTCAAGTTAAGAGCTTGCTAACTCTAGAAATTATTATTGACACTATGGCATTTAAATTTCCTGCTGGAGGTCAGCTGGACTTTTGCTTTGATAGTATGACTAAAATGCAAGCACAGTAATTCAAGGATTTAGTGCAGCTCGTTAGAGAAAGCTGCCGGCAAATAAGCTGAAGTCAGATCATAAACTCAATTACTCGCCTTAGCTTTGATTAAGATCAAGTTCAACTTGATTTCCTGACTTGAAAGGCAAGTATTGGCTTAAGCATAAACTTACCACGATCGTGGGATGTGTTAGACGATATGCAAATTGATTTTTGACTTGGTTTGACTCAAACCTTAAGCTTGAGTTGTAGCTTTTGAGTCAATTTGAAGTTTAGATCGCACTTGGTTTGAGTTTGAGATTGACCAGAGGTCAAGTCAAGCATAAGCTAGTTTCACTAAACCTAATAAAGTAGCAATTTCGACATTTTTTGAAGATAAATATTTTTGTTTTGTAATATTTCCCCCTCTTCTTGCTAAATGCTTTCATGCACCTTATTTAAAATCACCCTTAACTTAGAGGTTGTTTGGATAGGAGGGGAACCAAATTTTTTAAAAAGAGAAAATTTTCTAATATATACCTACTATAATAGCCATATTTTTCCATTCATACCTATTTTTTATTAAAAGATTATGTGTTTTGTCTTTAATTATTAATTTATGATTAACGTTGCCCCTAAAAATGTGAAGAAGATTTATCAGGAGAAATTTCTCTTTGGCCAAACACCTCTTATCAGCATGTTTTTACAAAAAGACAATCTGCAGGTTGCGTGTGCGACTTGGATCTCAAGTGCATGCATGTGCCATATCTTGCACTACAAATTTTTAATGTTAGTTTGCAAAGCACTTAACATTCCTCATGCTGAGATCTATGATTGGTAGGTGGTTAATGATTGATGAGGCTTGCACTTGCCTGCAGCCCTCGGCAAAGAGAGACTGTACCGAGAAATTCAACTAAACACGTGAGACTTGCACTTGCCTGCTAACAAGGGAAACCCATCATAAAGGAATCATATATTGATTATAATTATGATTTTCCTTGACTTTGTATCTTTCCCTTTTTATAAATGTGATCTTTATAATTCCCTGTAGAATTATAATAGAATACCATATTATAATTGACGTTGTCAATGATTTTGTGTTCAAGGACATATTGTCAAACAAGGCCCTATTTTTTGGCAAATGCATCCTACTGCATAACCATCATCAACACCTTGTTCTTCTCCACAATGGCAACCATGCTCTTTAGGACAATGGCAAACACAGGCTCACATTGCAACCAACAATCCATAAAATAATTCAAATTGGCTTCTTAATAGTGGGGCTTCACACCATGTTACACTGAGCAATCTCTCCCTTCATGCTCCTTATAAAGGGCCTAATGACATTGTGATTGGAGATGACACAGGTCTTCTCATCACCCATACTAGTTCCAAATTTCTCTCAGCTCCCTCATATACTTTTAAATCTTTGTATTTTCACTATGAAAAAAAATCTTATTTCTATTTCTCAATTTTGTCACACCAATAAGACATCTATTGAATTCTTACCAACTTCTTTTCATGTGAAGGATCTCAGTATGGGGCAACTCTCTTGCAAGGCCAAACTAAAGATGGTGTGTCCAAGTCGCTGATTTCTCCGGGCAAGTATTCTTCAATATTCACATTCTCTAGTGTCAAATCTACCCCAACAGCGTGGCATCATAGATTTGGGCATCCTTCATCACCTATTTATAAGCATATTAATTCCAATTTCATTCTAGAGTTATCAGAGTCATCAAATTTGAACTTTGATTGTAATTCATGTAATGTAATAAGAGTCTCAAACTACCATTTTTTGTTTCATCTCTTGTCTTTCATCTCCACTTCAAATTATATTTTTTGATGTTTGGACTTCTCCAATTCACTCTATTGATGGTTTCAAATATTATGTCATTTTTGTGAATCATTTTACAAAGTATATCTGGTTCTATCTACTCAAACAACAATCTCGTGTTCATGACATATTTATTCACTTTAAATCTCTGGTTGAAAAATTTTTCAAAACAAAAATTACCTTTTACACCAATAATGGGGAGAATATTGTAACACCTGGGGTTTAGAAAAGGAAGGTAAACTTTTCTTATGAATGTATATAGTGATGAATTGAGGAAAAAGAGAAATTACTGTTGAAAAGAAATGGTACAAGTGTATCTGAAATGCATCAATAAAAGCATCGGCTAATGGTTATATAATTTGATTCCTAGTTATTTTGAGAAAAATTTTTGATGCAATTATGTGGAAAAAACCATGGCAAAAAGGTGGGAAAAACATGAGAAGAAACAAGATGAAACGTGGTGAAATTTTAAAGAAATAGGGGGCAATGACAACGGGGTTGCGACGCCTTTTTTCCAAAGATGGGGGCGTGGAGGCAGCAAATTCTATTGTCGTGGCACCATATCAAGATTGCTTGTCAAGGTAGCGATAGAAATTCTTGCACTATGGCACCCAAATTTGGTGTTGCAGGGCCGACAGCAAGAAAAATTGTCAATGGGCTTATTTTAAGCCATTCCATTTTATTTTTCCCATTTCCATTTTCTTTGTCCCTCAACATTCGACCCCTAAACCCTCATCCATCTAGGCATGAAATTCTTGCCATTTGGACAAGGAGAAGCTTAGTTTAAACATTAATCCATCACCTACACTCCCAAAAAGCCCAATTCTTTCTCTTTGGATGGTAGAAGAAGAAACAAAACTTAGTTTTGCTACACGGGGTGGAGTTCCTTGACAATTTAAAGTTGGATTCTTGATTGTGGATGGAAGCCGCACATGAAACTAAAGATAAACTTCGTTAGCCTACTTGATTCCTTGATTTTACTCAGTTGGGGTTTACACCCAAATTTATAAATAGTAGTTTTGGAGAAAATGATAGGTATTTATTATTAAAATCATGGATAAAATGATTAATTTATGCTTAATGATATTTTCGAACTGGATTGGACCAGAGAAATCATGAATTATATTTTGGTAGGGGGTAGGGTTTGTGAATAGTAAAATTATTAAAACTTCATGTTTATGCATAATTAACATGACGAAATGGTTTACTTCTTTGATTATGAAGTTTTAGGACTGGCTTGGGAATGAGAAAGTGATTGTTGAACCATGACCTATGTGGAGATTGAAAAAAGGGGTTTTGTGTAGGGGTTATATGAGCCACGAATTGATTGGCTTAAAAGCATAATTGGCTTATTCTTAAAATTAATCGCATGTTACGTATGTGGTATGATGATCACATATGATTGGATAGGGAATTTCTTTAAGACATCTTGTGAAATGTTATGGTTTAAGTAATAACCATAAGTTGTTTAATGAAATGCCTTCATAAGAAAGATGTTATGTATATAAGGTTGAGTAGGATCCTAATGAAGTGCGATGAAGGATGAATCTATTTGGGCTGAATAATGTTAACTGGGTTAAATGTGAGAGTTATTATGTTAAGGATGAAAGTAGTATGTTACATCATTATAGAATTGATAACTTAGCTAGGCACACTGAAGGTATAATGAATTGTTCCGGTTTGAGGTACATATTAAATTGAATTGTGGAATATGTCACATGGGCAAGGTTATTCATGCATTGATTGGAAGTTGAGGGAAGAAAATTAAGGATTTACAATCTCCAGTTAGGTAAGTAGGATCTTTTCTAATCAACCAAATTGATGGATAGGGATAGTACTTATCCCGATGATTGTATACGGGCCTGTATAAATAGATGAGGATATTTAATATCTCATTTGTATAGAATCATTGTGATATTTGTATGTCAATGAATGGAGTTATGGGGATAAAAAATACTCCCCATGTTATTTTTTTATGGTAAACGCATGGGTGTATAAATAAATAGGGATGGTGGGTATCCCAAGAGTTGCATAGGACATTGAGAATATGTAATGTGAATAGGTGTAATGATGAAATATGAAATATTCCATGAAATTGTATATATTTATATATATGATAGTTAAGTTGCTTTTGTTATAATCATTGTGAAGATATGCTATGAGATGCCAAAATGCCATTGATAGGGTTTAATATGATTTACGCCTGCATAGTATAATTATAATATGTTGTACCTGAATGACACTATTATAGTATGAGATGGCTATAATGTCCTAGACTTGCTACATCGTACCAAGATGGTACGGTTATAATAGTATATGCCTGAATGGCGTAGAATATATATTGGGAAGAAGGATTTGGTCCTCCTAGTATGATTGCATTATTATGTGTGTATTTACGATGGGACATGAAATATGCTACTTTTGGATTAATTATTGTTATCTGTTATGCCTACTTACTAAGTTTATCTAAACTCACAACTTCTTGTTCTAAACTTTAGTTGACAGGTTAAGCAAAGGAGCTTGAAGATGAGGGTTTTTATTTTGTACTGTATAAATTGCAAAATTAAAATTTCTTACAATGTATATGTGTTCATTCAAAAGTGTATTAATTTAATCAGAAATATATTTTGGGTATGTATGAAAAAGTAATGTAGTGGAATGTCATGATGTTGTGTAAATGGATTGGTGTTCTCCCAGTATATCTACCATCATAATATGACTTAGGTTCTGGGCCAAAGTGGGTAAGTTGGGCAATTGAATTATTTGAGTTGTTATTTTATAATTGTTACTTAAATTTAAGTTTTAAATATGATTAATAAATGCATGCACAGCTTTTAACTCTTAAAATATATGGTAGACTTTGCTGGATTTTTGGTAGAAGTTTCCTTTAGAAATTAAAATATTATGGAAAAATGGTGAAATGCATAGGCCTAGGGGCAGGGCATGACAAATATCAAGCTTTTGAGTCATTTTTAGCCCTTCATGGTATATCTCACTTAACAACCCCTCATCACACGCTTGAACATGATGGCTACTCTGAATGTCGTCATCGTGACATTGTCGAAACAGGTTTGTCTCTCCTTTATCACGCCTTTATGCCTCTATCTTACTAGTCCTGTGTTTTTGCCACAATAATCTACCTTATTAAGTGTCTTCCCACTCCCACACTCTAACTCCTGTCTTTGTATGCTAAACTCTTTGGTAATTCTTTTAACTATAATAAGTATGTAGTTTCCAATGTCTCTATTATCTTTGGCTCCATCCTTACACTCATCACAAACCTACCTCTACATCTTCACCATAAGTTTTCATTAGTTACTCTACCACACAAAGTGCCTACTTGTGTCTTAAACCCACTTCTTCTTGTATTTATACGTCACATCACCTCATATTTATTGAGTCTTTTTTCTCATTCACCTCTTGTTGGTCCCTTGTAAATGGTAGCTTAAAAGGAGGGAAGAATTGAACTTTAAAAAATTTTATCCAAGATAAAATAATGGTGCTAAAATAAAATGAGAAACATCACAGAACACACTGAGACAATATTTCTATAGTGGTTCGGACCTACTTAGGTTCTTACTTCATTTCTCTGAGTAAGTCTATCTTACTAGACTCAAGTTCCACTAACACTTGATCAGTTTTCTAATCAATGATACACTTGTTGGTTTTCAAAGCTTACCAACAAACTTTTACAAACTTTAGCAAGTCTCCCTGCTTGTTATCAACAATAAATTGCAAGCCCCTTGCTTGCAAAGCTGAAAACAAAAATAAATGTGTATAAAAGTGGACACCTCTTGATAGGCAGATTGTACAAAGTTTAAGAACAGAAATATTAAATGTAACAATAAAGATCTAGAGATTCGATCTTTGAGAGGTTACAAAAAGTTGGCTTTGAATGCAATTGAAAGAATGGAACATTGAGTTAATCTTTTTGGAAGAAAACTTAACGCTCGAGTAAATGCTTTTTTGATCACTTGTCTAACTGCTGGAACATCCCCTATTAACTCCTTTTATATGAGTATTCAAATTCTAGTTGTTTGGAAAGATGAAACTCATTAAATAAGTGGGAAACATTCAAATTTTTTATCATTATAGCATTCTTGCAACTTTAGAGCATCTAAAGTAAGGATTTTAGAGCCTCTAGACAGATGGGATGCAGTTCTGGGGGCGCTTCTTTGGAAATTCTAAAGGGGTCATTGTTTGGAGTTGTCATTACTTCAAATGCTCTAAAGTGACAAAATTTTGCAAATCATGCTGCTTTACAACTTGAACTGGCGTCACCGGTATGCTTCATATTGGCACTTCAAAACATTCAAAGTGAGGCTTTGGAACATCTTAAGTGAGGCTTCAGCACCTTTGAAGTGAAGCAAATCCTTAACATCACGCCTACGTGCTTCAGCGCCTCTAATATAAGCTTCGAAACATCTAAAGTAACGTAATTATAATTTAGCCTCTTTAAACTTGGTCTTTCACATTTAGAGTTCTTACTTGCATACCAATGCTTGATGTTTCTTCTCTGAAGCTCATTTAAAATTGTTTTAGATCTTCTAAGCTTCTGTATGATATGAACTCAACTTCACTTGACTTCAAAAGTATTTTTGTGCATCTGAAATTCACTGAAGATTGAATCTATCATCTGAAGTACCTCTAAAGCTTCCAGACATGAATTTTAGATTCTCTAAATGTTGACACACCTTCTGATACTGTCTTTCTTGATTTCAGAAGTACTTTGCCACCTCTAAAATCTCTTCTTAAGTTCAGATTTGTTATTCTAGAGTATTCTCTTGATTTTCTTCCTCTGAAAACTAAACTATGGTGGATTTTAAATAGATGTGATCTTGAATATGTTGTCCAACACTTCTGAAGTTACTTCCTTAACTTAATTATCTATTTTAAACATATTTCTACAATACTTGGGAAATTAACTTATTAGTACCTTAACTTGTCACTCAT
>JAYJMB010077335.1:58097-74404 GCA_036873735.1 Pouteria campechiana
AACTTAATTATCTATTTTAAACATATTTCTACAATACTTGGGAAATTAACTTATTAGTACCTTAACTTGTCACTCATTTATTTACTCATCATCAAAACTTAGTTGGTTAATCACATTCATCATCAAAATTAAGCTAAGTTGAAAGGTTAGACTCAACACCTCACTCTAGTCATCTCTAGATCGTTTGTCCACCAACATAGTGTCTCGTTGGTGTCCGATCATTGACATATCATTGGTGGTTTTGACCTTTGCACCCTCGTCTCCTCATGATGCAACAAATAACCCAAGCACTGTGGCGCTAGAGTCCCTATAAAATCTCCCTACAACCTAAGACCAGAGTGTTGTGGTGCTCAAAATCCTTCATGGCAGCACCCACCCTTCTCCCACAAACACTATTTTTCAACCTCCTTCTTTGTCCATAAGCACTACTGAACTCACTAACTAGTCCCATGTTATTATAAATCGCTCCAAAAATAACATTCTTAAGCCCATCAACAAACTCAACTTCACCGCTCAACTCTCTACTTCTCCTAACCTCGAACCCACAAATTTGACCCAAGCCATCAAGGATCCCAAATGGTGTCAAGCCATGTCCATAGAATATGATGCTCTTGTTTAGAATGGGACATGGGACTTGTTCCACTGAATCCTAATCAGGATTTAGTTGGTTTCAGGTGAGTTTTTGTGGTAAGTATTTACCTAATAGATCCGTTGACAAGTACAAGGTTCACCTAGTTGCCAAAGGCTTTTACTAATGCCCAAGAGTTGACTACCATGACAACTTTAGTCTTAT
This sequence comes from Pouteria campechiana, assembly GCA_036873735.1. Lineage (NCBI taxonomy): Eukaryota > Viridiplantae > Streptophyta > Magnoliopsida > Ericales > Sapotaceae > Pouteria > Pouteria campechiana. The sequence goes on from JAYJMB010077335.1 coordinate 58,891, forward strand.
TGTTAAGCCAACTTCTACCCACCTTGTAATTAGTCTAGGCTAGTCTCCTTGATAGCTTGATGTTAACAATTTTTTTTGTAGGTCTCCCTCTCTGAGGATGTTTATATGTACCAGCCCTAGGATTCATTGATTGCAATTATCCCAATCATGTTTGCAAACTCTGCAAGGCTATATATGGCCTCAATTAGGATCCTAGAGCCTAGTATCATGAGCTACACTAGTTTCTTGTCATATTGGGTTTTCATAACTCTTATGCAAACACTTTTCTATTTAGCTTCACTAGAAGTAGAAATACTATTTACCTCTAGGTTTATATTGATGACATTATTATCATAGGTGATAATGACACTCCTATACAAGAATTCATCAATATTCTTGCTAGCCAATTTTCCATGAAGGACCTTGGTCACTTAAACTACTTCCTTAGAGTTGAAGTGATCTCTCATCCACATGGCTTGTTTTTGTCTCAATGTCAGTACATTAAGGATCTTCTTGTCAAGACCCATATGTTAAAGGCCAAGCCAGTTGCAACCCCCATTGCCACTTCTCTAGCTCTCATGCTTACCTCAGACATGGTTCTCCCTAACCCCTTAAAGTATTGCATTATGGTTGATAGCCTACAATAGTTGGCTCTCACTCATCTAGACCTCGCCTACATGATATACAAAATTTATCAGTTTATGCATCAACCAGCACTAGGGTACCATCAAGCGACTACTCCATTACTTATTTGGCACTCTTGATCATGGCATTGTTCTTCAACGCAACTCCCAAATCACCCTTCATGCATTCTCTGACGCTGATTAGGTAGGTAACAAAGATTATTTTACTTCCACTAGGGTGTTTCTTATTTATCTTGGTCATAATCCTATCTTGTAAAGTTCTAAGAAACAACGCAATTTTGCCCACTCTTCTATAGAGGTAGAATATCAAATTTTTGCCATAACTGCTACTGAACTTTGATGGATTTGTTCCCTTCTTGTGAACTTGGTGTTTTTCTTTTACATCAACCAGTAATCTATTGTGATAATATGAGTGCTATGAATCTCTATGCTAATCTGATTTTTTACTCACTCATGAAGCATGTAGCTCATGGCTATCATTTCATTTGTGAGCAAGTTCAAAGTGGCACACTTTGGGTAGCTCATGTCTCTTCAAGTGATCAACTTACTAATGCTCTCACCAAACCACTTCCGCGAGCTTGGTTTCAACTTCTACAAACCAAGATTGGACTCTTCTCTAGAAGCTTGTTTCATCTTGTAGGGACATAATTAGAGAAACTCATCATAAAGGAGTTCTATCTTGATTATAATTGTGATTTTCCTTAACTTTGTATCTTTCCCTTTTTACTGTAAGAATTAGTGTCCTCATTAACGTTACTAGAATAGGCTCACAATTATAAAGTGTATAAATCTCATTGTCTCTAATGAAACCCTAAGTCATAATTTCCTCCATTCTTTCATCTCTTTACCTATAGCCCTCGGCAAAGAGAGAGATGACTCGCCTAGGAGAGTAATTGGAAGCTGGTTTGAGAAAGGGTGCATGGACTAAGGAAGAAGATATTCTACTGAGGAAATGCATTGAGAAGTACGGAGAAGGGGGAGGTATTGATGTCCGATCAAATCAAAATCCTTAAAAGGAAAGCAACGAAGTACGCTGGAACTATAGGCATGCACACAGATTGAAGCTGAGAATCACCTAGTGTGTGGCATTCCCCACTATGCATTACCATTCCAAGGGGTTTGGGAGAAAATTAGATGAAATCAAAACAAAAGAATTGAGTACAAGATAATTGGATCATTTGGCTTTTTGCACAAACGCGTACCCAGATTGGACTGATTTTGAGAGCATGATATCTGCAAAGAAGGTTCACCGTGCACGATTAAAATTTGTCAACATACTAGTGGTTTCACGAGCCACCATTTTTTTAACAAGGTTCTAGAAAGATGTATATAATAATCCGGATCTAGGTAATTGACTGTATGATTCGGTGTTGACTTGATGACACATCAAGGTTTGACCAAGTTAACCATCTGACGCCAGTTTGACCATCTGATGTGGATCAGATGTTGACCTGTTGATTGAATTTTGGGCTTATTTTAATGGGCTTCAGGGTGTTGGACTTGTTGGGCTTAAGATCCATTAACACAAATTGGATTGTTGGATAGGTTAAAGATATTTATTTATATATTTTATCTCAACAACCTATAAAGTACAAATAGTTAAATCCATGGTCAACGAAAAGAGAGGTGATAGTTTTGAAACTCAGATGCCTAGATGCATTATATATATATATATATACACTTTTGGCAGTGGGACGCATAAGAGGATAAGTATGGATATAAAGGGAATTCGGGCATGCGGCTCTGGGGGTTGGGGAGTGCCAAAGAGAGGAAAGGAGGAGGTTATTGTTATGGGTGCCTGTCAAAAAAGCATTAAGGGAGTTGCTGTCTTTACCTTCGTGAGTCACCTTGTCGAGTAAGTGGAAAGGTGCAATCTTAAATTAGATTAACGTTGAATGTAAAGCATAGTTTTTTTAATGTTTTTTTGGAATTGGGAGTTAAATTGTCATTAGATGATATTATATGACAAAATAAGATGCCAAGAGAAGTTATGATAGATGGTGCAAGTTAGCATATATACGTTGATATATTTCTTGTTAAATAAGAAGTTTATGTTTCTATGGTTGGCTTTTTGCCATGCATGGGGAACACTGTGGGTCCCACAAAGAGCAACTTTCAAAAGGAACAAATCTAATGCTAGAATTTAAGATGAGGTGGGGACACAAGGAATATCTATGGCATTAGGATACATGAATTTCCATGGGAGGAAGAAACCATTAGATTGCTTGCTGCCATAAGTAGGACCATGACAACAACATTAAATGGACAGAAGATGAACCAAAAATCTCGCTGGTGGAATTTGTTAGAATCTACACGTTAGAAATCCCATGCATGAAAACCTCCCCTCCCATCTCCTTATTTCGTATGCAATGGGCTAGCATTTGCCAAGCCTAGTGCTAAACCCAGCGGAGCAAGCAGAGATTGTCAAGCTTGTGCCCAGCCAATAGGCCGAGATAACTTGCCAAGCTAGGATAATAATAATTGGGCCTAGACCCAGTGGGTGGTGGCGAGTGGTTACAATGTCCAGAGCCCACTAACCAATCGTAATGCATAGCGGCCCAAGCCTAGCATGCTAGCGGAGCCCAAGTGGACGACTGAGCTCCGGCAGTCTAGGTGTCTAGCCTGGGCGAGATTATGCCACTGGTGACAGTTGATTGTTGGTTTGGCGAGGCTTATGGATGATTGAGATTATTTTGGCTAGATTTGAGTCCCTAAATACGAGGTTTTGTTGATTAGATAGTCATTTCCTATCTATTTGGACATTTTGAATTTGATAAAAGAGTTGAATCATCCAAAAGATTGCTAAATCATGAGCTGTTGTTAGTAGGCAACTATGAATGGAGTTTTTACCTTCCTAGACTAATGCTATTGTCTTAGACCAATCAGAAAGTGATTTAAGATGTATGACCCAAGAGACGAATATTTAGATTGGGTTAGATGATCGAATTAGATGGATCAAGTTATTAGATTAGATTAGATAGATTGGATGAGTTAGACAGTCAGATTAGATGGATCTGCTAATCTGATTTGTTGAAATGAGATATACTAGATTATATTGTATACTTTGTTGTTCACATTGAGAGATGGTTGGCTATGTGAGCTAGATTGTTTGCATATGATGATATTTAACTACATTTATTTTGCTTATTGAGTTCATGTGAACTTATCCCTTTATATTTTTTTAAATTATGTAGATCATGATGAATACTTGATGCATGGCTCATGGGATAGATTTGAAGGCACCCAAAGATTGAAGATTTAGATGATTATTTCTTTAGATGATGAAATCTCAAGATGGGCTATTTGCATAATAACTTTGCCTCAAACATTATGAAATTGGGTCACTAGGAAATTGTAGTGATCATCCACAAATAGGCTCAACAGTCATTATGTAATACCCCAAATTCTAGCCAATGTGAAGTGTTGTCCGCTTTGGGCCCACTAGATCCCGCTGACACGCAGAGCCCGCATGGTTTTACCCATTTAGGCCTACTCTTCTAGCCTAACAAACGCCTCACAATGACTTGCCATAGTTCACATTCGAACCTCTGATCTCAAGTCATATTAGTTTCGAAACCAACTTTGATGCCAATTGGGCAAGTAGCTCGGTTGGTATCAGAGTTGGTTTTGAAATCAATATGTTTTGAAATCAGAGGTTCAAGTTCAAATTTAAACTGTAGTAAGTCATTGTGAGGCACCTTTTGGGCCAGAAGAGCGGGCCTAAATGGGCAAAATCATGTAGGCTCTGCGTGCCAGTAAAATCTAGTGGGCCTAAAATGGACAATACTTCACATTGGCTAGAGTTAATGGCATTACAAATGGTATCAGAGTCACTTTTTGGCCACTACCATGTAAGTAGATGTAGAGAGCTCACACTAGATGTGTGGTGAAAGAGATCCTAAGAATACTCAAGTCATTGTGAGGCGCCTTTTGAGCCAGAAGAGTAAGCCTAAATGGACAAAATTTTGTGGACTCTACATGCTAGCAGGATGTGGTGGGCCTAAAGTGAATAATACTTCATATTAGCTAGAGTTGGGGTATTACAAATGCGTATCAGAGTTGGTTTCGAAACCAATATGACTTGATATCAAATGATTGAATGTGAACTGTGGCAAGTCATTGTGAGGAGCCTTTTAAGCCAGAAGAGTAGGCCTAAATGGGCAAAACCATGCAGACTCTAAATGTCAGCGGGATTTGGTGGGCCCAAAGTGGACAATACTTCACATTGGCTAGAGTTGGAGGTATTACAAATGCGTATCAGAGTTAGTTTCGAAATCAATATGACTTGAGATCAGAGGATCGAATGTGAACTGTGGCAAGTCATTATGAGGCACCTTTTGGGCCAGAAGAGTAAACCTAAATGGGAAAAATTATGCGAGCTTTGCATGCTAGTGAGATCTGGTAAACCCAAAGCGAACAATACTTCACATTGGCTAGAGTTGGGGGTATTACACATTATCTATTGTTTTCCGATGCTTCTTTTGTCTTTTCCAAATGGTAGTTATCTTCTCTATTTCCCTATGCTTGGAGGAATTTTCTAAGAAAATGATCAAATGCTCTCATGGAAGAATTAGAAACTTAGATTCTGATAACCCCATGGCGTTTTCAACTATCCTAAGTCAGCAATTCAAGTTGGCATTTGGTTTCAAAGACAAAGGCATTTGGTTTCAAAGACAAAGCGGTTATCATGTTAGTATTAGAGCCTAAGACTTTATCATGGTTGGACAAAATCATGGTCACTGTGATCCTCGCAGTGAAGAAAATTTCATTCTTGAATGGGATTTGTGTGATATTGAAATAGTAAAATTGAAAAGACAAGTTCAATAGTTCCAACAACATCTTGATCAACTAGAAGAACGTAATAATGAAGGGAATCGCTCTTCTAATAGCAAGAAAGAGGACATTAATCCTTTTTTATCAAGAACCAAGTCCTAAATCAAGCAATGACTCTTCCCTCCACCAATAAACTCAAAGGAATCATGGATTTTAGCAAACAATTGATGTAAAGGTTGATATTCCTAAGTTTGAAGGTAAAATACAACCTGATGAATTTCTAGATTGGCTTCATATTGTGAAGCAAATTTTGAAATTAAGGAATATTCTGAAGAGCACAAAGTTAAATTGGTTTCCTTGAAATTCAGGAAGTATGCTTCCTTGTGGTGGAAAAACTTGAAAACACAAAAGACCTATAAAGGCAGAAGTAAAATTAAGACTTGGGAAAAATAAAAAGAGAATTGACAAGGAGGTTTATGCAAGAAAATTATCAGATAGACACAATTTTGGAATTTCATAATCTAAAATAGAAAGATTTATTAGTTGAGGAATTCACAGAGAATTTGAGCATCTTAAGTTGAAATGCAATATAGTGGAATTAGAAGAGCAAACCATTGCCCATTATTTAGGTGGTTTAAAAAAGGTTGGAAATGCAATTCACTTACAGTGATATTAAAACTTTAATGATATCCAAAAGCTTGCATTGATTATAGAAAACCAACAAAAGGAGGCTCACTAGACAAATTTCAGGTCTATTAGTAGGAAAAGCACTTCTAGCAAAGGAAGTGCTTCAACCTCTAAGTCATCTCCAACCACCAAGTCTTTAGCCTCACATGCAAAAACTCTAAATGGTAAACTAGATAACTCTTCCCAAAGCTACTCTCAAACTCTCAAATATGCTTCAAGTGTCGTGGATATGGCATATTATTTCTGAATGTCCTAATCATAGAGTTGTCACTTTGGTCGAAGATGAGATTACAAAAACTAATGTTGAAGATATTAATTAAAATTATTCAGATTGTGAAGAAGAAGTTATATATGTAGATGAAGTAGAAGCACTTGTGATCCAATAGAGTTTAAATATGGTACAGATCGAGGATGATTCTTAGTTGTAAGAGAACGTCTTTCATACCAAGTGAACTTCTCATGGGATGGGTTGGTATGTTGTAATTGATGGTGGCAATTATACTAATATGGTTGCTAATAAAATGGTGGAGAAATTATAATTGCAAATAGAGAATTACCTACATCCATATTGTGAATGCTCCAACTTTCTAAACATGAGATAATCCATATTTTTATGATTAATAAAATCATAATAGAATAAACATGAAAAATATCAAGGCTCATTGATAAATCAAAGTGCAACAAAGTGAAATGTAGGTCATAACCGCACAGCACAACTGCTCACGCGCATTGCCTGCACCGCAGCCGAATGGTAATTACCTGCAGCAACTACCCATGGTCTTTCAAAAAGACATAAACTCACTGAACAACCATAGCAATATCGCAATCACTTGATCCTACCACTTATGATCATAGCTGAAGTCAAAGGCGCCATCACCCAACTGCCTACCACATGAAAGAAGAGATTGCCCAAACCTATATTACCTCAGCCGAATACCGCAGTCACCTGTGATTCACCTAAGGATAGACAGCAATATGGGTTTAGGAGAAAAACTAAGATTTGACCATAGTCGATATCTTATGGCGCCTACCATATTGCCTATCAACCGCAATCGAATACTGTAGCTACATGAGATTCACCTACCAATTGCAATCATTGAAAAATTCAAATATCAAAGTGCATTAAATGCATTCTAACGTCTTCTAATGGTTAAATCTTCAAAAGATCTATAAAAAAGGTTATGTTGAGAGATTAAAAATATAGATTGAGGAAGTGGCAACCATTCATTCAGAATCAACATTTCACATCTTTTTGCAACACAAGGCCAAAGCATTGAACTTTCATTATCTCTCAATCAAGGCTTTCTTCAACAATACAAAGGAAATATTATCTAAATGAAATCAAGCTTCAAAGATCACAAAGACTTCCCTTACTATCTCAAAGAAGCACAATCCTAAAGTGTAAACTTTTCTTTTACAATTTTCATTTAGATATTTTCTTGAGTTGCTATTAGAGACCAAGTTCAAGAAGAATAAGGATGATTGTTGGAGTATGTCTCACAATCAACTTATTGAGTTGTATTTATGCCCCCTAGAGCTGGAATCTAAAAGAGTCTAAGAGGCATTAAGTAAACATGCCACTAGAGCTAGAATGTAAAAAAGTGTAAAAGGCACTAAGTGAATACGCCCCTTAAAGAGGAAATCTAGAAGAGTGCAATGACATTAATTACATCCCTTTGAGCTAGAATCAAGAAAAATACAAAGGCATTGAATTGGTTTGAAATCGATATAGTAGAACCCAAGACATGAAGGGTGTGCGCTTGGAAAAATAGAGTAGGGAGGCTATCCTAAACCACTACATATTATGCCTACTGTTTGTGATTGAATTTTTTGCTTGCTCTTTATTTTTTAGTCCTTAGCAAATCATTTGAAAAACAAGAGAATTCAATTAACCGAGATTCTAAAAAAATATTTATATACCCAATTCACCATCCCCATTTTGGGTTAAGCTGTACCAAAGGCAATAATAAGTGGTACTAGAGCATGATACATAAATAGTTGTAGAGAATCCAAATGACTATCTCATTATTTTCACCATCTATGTTTATTGAAGGACAGTCCACCATCTAACTTTCATATTTTGTTGGAACTAACTATGTGTATTGAAAAAAAAAGGATGTAAATATTTCCTTGGTAAATGACCTTAAAAATTGGAAAATAATTTGCATTGATACCAAATAAGAGCAAGTCCTTCAAATGTTAAGGCCATGAATGCCTTACTCCATGCTCTCTCTCTTACCAAAAGTAAAAATGTCTTAGCTTGTAAAAGTGCAAAGGAAATTGAGACAAGCTTAAGATAATTCATAAGGGGCAAATTGAATTGCAATAAAATGAAGTTAACCCTTCTATTGAGAAAAATTATAGTGCAAGAAAAGAAGAAGAAAAAGAAAAAGAAAAGTGGCAAATTGAATACATCGTAGAAGCCAAGTGTACAAAAGAGTCCTCATAGGTTGAGGGGGAGAAATCTCAACTAGTAAAGAAGAACAAAGAAAGCCAAATGAGCAAAAGAGAGCTTATGGATAGAGAAAATAATTAGAGAGAAAATGATGTAGAAAATGCAGAAGAAATTGAAAGAAACTTGAGAATTGGAAAAAGGAAAAATTTTGAAGAAAAAAAGAAAATTGTAGATAAAGGATGTAGTGAAAAAAATAAGGAAAACACTTTAAATGATTGAAGTACAAAGAATGACAATAAAATTGAGAAAGGGCATGTGAAGAAGAAAGAAGAAAATAAGAAGGAAGAGAGAAAAAAGAAAAGGAGAAGAAGAATGAGCTTAAGAAAGAAGAAAAAGATTTTCATATTGGAAAATGTGAATAACTCGTTCTTCAAAATACTATGAATGAAAGGAAGAAAATTTCAAGATGAAAATTTTTCACTCTGAAAGTATGAATGACCCCTTATCATCAAACAACTATGAATTAGAGAATGAAGATGATAAGAAGAAGTAACCTCAAGGCGCATCAAAGGACAAATGATTCCTTGATACCGGATGAAGAAGAAATATTGTTTAGGGAGCAGAAGGCCAAAGAGGGAAGGCAAGTACATGTATTTTAAGCCGAACCCAAACCCCTTTATACTTTCTATGTTTCATATGTAGATCCTTCTTGCACTTCCTTATCATATAGAATCATCTTGCATAGATACGTACTTAACAATAAATTCTTGAATTAGAACTATGCAAATACATACAAATATGTATAATACCATCTATCATTTTGAACTAAGTGGGAAATCAAAAATTATAGATGACTATGGTTGTTTATGAGAAATTAAGCTTCTATTAGAACTACATCAAATATGCAAGTCCTAGTCATGCCCAAATCTAATTCATATCAAATGTTCTATGAGGAATCAAAAAAAGACTCTAATCACATTATTTATGTTTCTTATGATTATATTAATGAATTTAAAATTCCTTTTGTTTGTTACTGCAAAATTTCCTAATGTAAGTACACGTGTCATCAACAAGTAATAAAATGAAATTAGAGATCACTCCCATGAGGACTATGATTACCAAGTACTGAATTACTAACCCTAAATTATGTTTGAATAATCAAATGATGAAAATAAGAGATAAAAAATAATCTAAACCTAATAGAAATTAACAAGAATGAGGATCTAGACAAGTAGAGAATCATTGAATTAAGACATCTGGGGCTTCCAATTTAACTAGATTAATCCTATTCAATTTCACTTAATTTAATCAATCAATATTTATTCCTATGCTGATAAAGAATTTCTCTTTTTTAATTATTAATCTTTCTCAAGCAATAATAATCTATCTCAGTTAGAAAATTTTCTACATCTTTATGAAAATTTTAAACTAACCAAGATGCATTAAGAACAAGAAATTCATAGTGTTACAAAAGCCTCATGGATACCTCTATCTCATGATAATCTTATGGTATTTAATCATGGTCTAATTAAATTATCACTAATTCGATTATCGCTTATCAGCCTCAAATTGAATCACAAATCATGTAGAAATGGCGCACACACTTTCACAAGTATTAAGCTTAGATTAAATACTCAACATAGATAATGAATCAACATAGAATTGAATTAAACTGAATAAAACTAAATATGTATAATCTGGCTATATCATTGCCCAAGAAAAGAGAATTTAGCTCATAATGAAACTAAAATAAACCATAAATATTATCTTAAACATGATTGAGAAAAGAAAAAGAATTAAAAAAGAATTGAGAAAGATAAGAACATGAATCTATCTCCAAGTAGCACTCCATTCTCTTCACAGTAATCTCTCTTCTAAGTCTTCTCTTTGCCTCAAAAATATTCTTTCCCTTACTAGGTCACCTTCTCCTATTGTTTAGCAATTTTTTTCATTTTACATTAACCCCAAATTAGGGTTTGTTTGCACATCAACACATAATTACATTGTATTTTGGGCACACAATATGCAAAAATCTCAAAATATTAAGTTACTGCACGTCCTGGGCACTGTATCGCTCAAAATCTATCCACAATTGCACCACTTTCTAGTACGTGGGTGCCACAAAAGTTTGTGTAGAAGCAATTATAGTATTTTGGCTATAACTTTCTCGTCCGATATTAAAACCATAATTGTTAGTGTTTTGGAAAGATAATTCAAAGGAATATAACTTTCATGTTGAAAATTTTCTTTAAATAACCCTCCATCTATGCCAAAAATTGCCTCCAAGTGATGGTTCCTTTGTATTCAGCTTCATTTTGACAAGTTTTAATGCTTGAAACTTAAAGCAACTCAATTATGAGCAATATTTATTTAGATGTAAATATAAACTAATAAAATTATGTCAATTGAGGATCCAAAACATATAAATTTATATATATATAATATAAAAAATTATGAACTTATTAAATACCCTCAAGCTTAGCTTTTAATAGTCCTCGAGCAAAATAGCAATCATGACTCATGAAACAATTAAGATAATCTTTCTTAAACAATCAAGAACATGCCTGACAAGTCTCACATATACACATAACTCATAAATTATTCAAGACACTAGCCAAGTAACTTCATGAACTCATGCTTCATCAATCTCTTCATGAAATGAAATTGTGTGTGTTTGTGTTTTGTCAATCTCATGCTCCATGCATGCTTTTCAATCAATATTATATAATTAAGTAATTCTAATGATCTCCACAAAACACCGTATAGGCTTGCTTTTCATAATCTCTCTTCACTAATGTAGAAAACTCTATTCACTTATATCAATAGGTCTTTGTTAAATTTGTAATAGGGCCTTGGGTTTGGCTAACAAAAAAAGAAGAATAATAATTCATAAAGTAAGAGATCATAAATGAATATATATATATATATATTAATGTTCACTCTCTTAACACATTTTCTTATTTCTTCCTTTTTTTGCTTTTTAATATATATGGGCTATATTACTACCACACCCCGATACTTATTTTTGTTTGAATTCATGAGATGTGATCCCCTAATTGAAGGATAAATCCTTATTGAATCCTTTCCTTTTTGTCCCTTTTTCTTTATTTTGCCATTCTTTTTTTAATATCCCTAAACTTGTCCTTTTCGCTCTCTCATAGCTCTTTAACAACCTGTGTGTCAAACATGTCTCTTAATAGGTCAAACATGGTTTTTCAGACTCAAAGGGTTTGGATAATAAAGCTAAAGCAAGAAAATCGCATGGTAGTCTATTACTTGCTTTGCATATGTCATTTTTTCATTAAGGCTCAATAGGGACACTAATGATAGTGATATACTAGGTTAGCTTGAAAGACTCAAATTGATCAAAGAATGTCATTACCTTGAGGGATAATCAAATAAGTTTTAGCATGCTCATATCAATCAAAATATATCACCAAATTCACAACATTATCAATTAATCCATGTACACTTCACATGATCATAACACAAAGTGCTCAATAACAATTTCATCATTCATGAAAAAAAAAACTTATTACAAGAATCATTAAATCATAAGGTAGCGCCAATCCTCCAATCTAAATCATTTATAATGGCAATCAAAAACTAAGCATAGGTTAATGATCATTAAGAGAGAATCAATGAATCCAATCCCATTCAAATTCAAAAATTTTATATAATTGCTCTTGAATTTTCTTAGCTAAATCATCAAAAGTGAAGCTCATAAAAAAAATTATACCCAAATTCAAAAAAAATTGCCCAAAACTGAATGAAAATCCTCAAATACCCATAAAATTAAACTAAATATTGTGCTCAATGTGAAATAACAAAAGAAATATAAGATTGAGGGCTTCCCTGAATGAGGTGATGTTAATCAGCATTCTTATCCTCTTCGCTGAAAGCTAATTTGTCAAGGGCATAATCTTCAACCTTTACTCACAATCATACCAACTGAAAATTACTTCAATATAACAGATAAATGAATTTAATCTTTGGAAAATCATTTCTAAGAAGTCCTTCAAATTCCAAGTTAGAGGCATTGAAGATAAAGCAATTATAACTAAGGTTTGAGTGCAGCATGCCCAATTAGCAGGGTCCGAGTTAATTACCCCGGTTGGGGGTCCAAGGGCAATGAGCCCCAGTCAGCCTATTAATCATATGGAACCCTAGTCATAGTTCAAAAATGTGAATGCAGCCCATGATTGTTTGCCACCGTCTGTGGAAAAATTTTGAATGAAAAAAGTTATGAAATTTGATTCGAAATGGTGAAGATGGGTGGCAAATTTCTTTTTGACATATAATGGTGTTTTACAAGGTTGAAAGTGTTTGGCATATTTTTTTTTCTGACAATTGTGATTAGAGACGTGGTTCTTTCTGAGGGAAAGAGTTTGCTCAAGGAATCTTTATGGAGGGAAATATACTCAATTGTTCATGCATCAATAGTGGGAATGGAGATGTCTTAGGTAGTTTCTAGCGCTATGGTGCCCACTTGTTGGAACTTGATGTTGCAATGCTGCATCGACTGGGCACTATGGCACCCACTTGCTGAATGTTGAAATGCTAAATTGAATTTTTGGGTGTTGCGGTGCCTAACTCGCTGGAACTGAACTGGATGGCTGAACTTTTGGGTGCTATTATGCCCATCCTTAGGCATTGCATCACCCAACTCCCTAGAACTCGATGCGCCATTTGCATTATGTGGGCACTGGGGCACCTAATCTCTAGAACTCGAGTTGCATCTACTTTGTGCATCAACTGTCTCCTCCCTTAATTCTTTAGTGTCCAGATCATGCACTCATCCTACAAAATAAACATTATACCAAAAGTTCATATACAAATCTACCTTAAATATACATAATTAACTACAAAATATAAACTAACCTAACCTAATAAACATACAATTACTAAGCTAATGCTAAGAAAATAAAGAAATTTTAAAAACTTGGGTTGTCTCCTATTAAGAACTTTATTTAAAGTCTCGGCCCAACTATGGCCTTCCATCTTTGAGTTAAATTTTGGTTTTTCAGTATTCAGGTTCTTCAAATCTTGGTATTGGTTTTTGCTTAAGAGTTGGTAGTTTCTCTGTTAAAGGAATTTGTCAAGAATGGCCTTATCCCAAAGCTTCAAAGTTTCTCTATTTATTTGGACCAAAAAATTCTGCCATTGAACTATCTTTATGATGCCTTCATGTTCACTAGTAGATGGAATAGGATGAGTTAAACTTGCTTCCAAAGGATCTTCTAATCTGCAAAAGTGTTGAGACTAAGGCATCTATTACCTCAATGCAAAAACAACTATCACTAGCTCCTGGATACTTGATTGCATTAAATACCTTAAAAATAACCTCTTCTTCCTCTACCTGAAGCTTTAACTCACCCTTTTGGACATCTATCAATGCTCCTCCAGTTGCCAAGAAGGGTCTCCCTAATATGATAGGAACATCCTTGTCTTCCTTCATATCTAGCACCATAAAATCCATAAGAGATATGAATCTATTAGTCTTGACAAGTAAATCTTCAATGATGCCCCTTGGATGTTTAATAGATCTATCAACTAACTACAAAGAGATGATGGTGAGTCTTGCTTCACCTAACCCAAGCTTCTTATAAATAGACAAAGGCATTAAATTAATGCTAGCATCAAGATCACGCAATGCCTTCTTATACACAAAATTTTCAATAGCAATTGGAATCTTAAAGATTCCTGGATGTTTAAGTTTTGGAGGCCACTTCTTTTGGATGATGACATTGCATTCTTCAGAAAGGGCAATATTCTCATATTCCTTCAACTTCCTTGTCTGAGAGGATGTCTTTCATGAACTTCACATAACTTGGCATCTATGCAAGTGCATCAGTGAATGGAATGTCGATATGGAGCTTTTTGAGAACTTCTAGAAATTTGGCAAATTGCTTGTCAAGTTTACTCTTCTTGAGGTGTTGAGGAAAAGGAATGCTCATAGTGGGCTGTTGAGGAGGCAGTGATTGAGTTTCTGGAAGAATTTCTACCTACTCTTGATCTTCTAGATTAGCTTTGTCACCACTCAATAGAGTCTCTAGTTCTTTCCCACTTCTTAAGATGATTGCCTTGCATTGTTGTAATACCTGTGGTGTTAAATTTTGATACTTATTTGTTGATTAATAAAGAAATCAGATTTGAAAAGAATTAATGCAAGTATAAGTATGACAATGCAAATTTCAAATGGATGCAATTAAAATTTTGATTTGATTTCTGATTATTAGAGGGTGTAAAATGTGAAAAATTATACCATATTTATGTGAAAAAATAATAAAAAATAAATGAGAAAATGAAAATATAAAAAAAATTAAAAAAGGCTGAAAATGGAGATGGCAGGGCAAAAGTCGCGACCTAAAAAAGGACACCGCGGGGTTGAATTGAAGAAAGGTCGATGGCATGGGCAGATTTTTCCACAACGTAGGGTGGATTGGACGTCGCGGTGTGGAATCGAGTTATGGCAAGGGCAGTACATGGGCAGATTTTTGGATGTCGCGACGTAGGATCAAATTATAGTAAGGCAGTGGCATTCCATGTCGCAGTGTGTTGGCATTAAATGCGGGACAATCGATTTTTTGGCCATTTTCCGTCCCATTTCTTCTCTGGTTTGTATCGTTCTTTCTCCCCTTTTGCCTTAGCCCTATTATATATGATTTCTAACTATTTTAGCTAGGGAATCATATTGAGTAGCTAGAAAAACTTGTGATCTTTTAGTTAAATCTAAATTTTATCCTTTTGAACCATGAAAAAATGGAAGAAAATGGAAGAAACATCATATTTCCCCCAAATGGATAGAGCCACATGGAATTGGGAGCTTGATCTTTTGTTTGGGATGAAAGGCTATGCTTGTGAGTGATGGTAAGTTCAATTTCTCAACCGAATATCAAATTTTAAATTTTAGGGTTTGAGGAAAAAGTGAATTTTGAGGCTTAAAGTGATGCATGTGCTTATAAATTCATGAGAGAATGATGTAATGAAGTAATTAGTGTGATTTGATCTGAGAAATTTTGGATTTGGTACGATT